>JBBPQC010000288.1:0-24933 GCA_038092295.1 Leccinum arenicola
CCCAGCCCCGGCATGGAGCTACTAAAAATTGCCAGTCTGGACTCTGGAACGGTCGATTGTGGTGCGATGCTTACTAGTCTTGTCACAATTCGTTCGCCAAGAGATGTGGTTAAAAATGGCGTCGGTAGCTCTTCTCGCTGACAATCGAATCGCGTTTTAGTTGGAAGGATCAAGAACAAAAAGGATATCATCTGCCAGGTAGATGGATATGCATCTCGATCTTTACCCCACACATCCCTGTTGGGAAATCAGAATCGTAGCTGAAGCTCATCGATCCGATACGGCGAATATGGACGCAAATGAATCGAATTGGAAACTGTCAGCATTAGAAGGTGGTGTTTTAGCGTATAGCCGGTCTCGTCACAAACGTCGGTTACCATCAGCACCAAATCTGATCCACCGAGAACGCCCTAGGCTGGTCATATCAGCCACAAAGAACCCCCAACCCTGGTTATGAAACGACTCACACTGGCATGTCCCTCGTTCCTCAAACCGCGCTAATTCAACTCTACGACCTCGAATCCCCCGCGTGCCGTCACCACGACGAATCGTCCCATACCCTCGTCAAAATCCACCGTGTCTCCGTTCGAGCCCTCTTGTTCGACATCGCCCCATGCGACCGTGTCCACACCTTCATCAAAGTTCAGATCCCGCTGCTGCCGCCGCTGCCAGTCCACGAGGTATAAAGCCTCCCCCGTCTCAAACACCGGTCCATCCTGCATTTCATACGGCAGTAGGAAGAGCAACCCCGGACTCACGAGACGGAGCTCCCGACCGACGACGAACAAACCGCGTCCAGACGAACCGAGACAGATGGAACTACAAGCGCGCAGTGCCGGGTCGCATAAATCACCGTCCCCTCCATTGTTTCCCGGTCGCCAGATTCCGGGCACGTGCGGAGGCAGATACGTCAAACGATACGGAAACGCAGTCGTATGGGCGACCACCCCATTTTTGCGATCCTCTGCATCCGCAAGCGGTATCAACATCACCATTGACACGCTCTCCGCCCGTCTTCTCGACCGCGCTGCGATTGTTAATGTCGGTAACAAGCCTAGCGTCGACATGGAATGCTCTTGACACTGTCCATCCCAGTTCCAGTCCACGTCCTCGTCCGCACACCGATCAAGACTGGCGTTGGGGTTCAAGCATGGAGGTTCCGCGACGCACGTGGTAAATCCGATCGGCCGGCAGACCGCTTCTTGAAACATAAACACCCGTTTGGGTTCCACGACCACCTGTCCATCTGCTGGAACGTCTGGGACGGGAAAAACGCTAACGCAGCGTTCCCATACAACCAGAAGATGTCCATCAAACGCCACAAAGTCCAGAAAACCCCCAAACTAGAGGAGAACAAGCAAAAAGCACCACATGGTGGCGTTCAGACGACAAGTTGCGATGGTGATCGCGTGATACTCACCAGATCGGGATGACCCGGAAGAAGCGCCGTTCCGGTCGTCTGCGCGCGCCAGTCCAGGAGTTCCAAGCCTCCACCCCCGACCTCCTGCGTCGTATCCAATAGTAAGAAATGTTTCCACACACCCGCCACGACGCCCGGAACACGTGCATAATCACATAGCATCATGAAGGGCGCCTTTAAGCTCGTCGAGAGTACCTTGGCGAACCGATGGGATCTACAAAGATGCATAGCCAAGGAGGACTCAGATCAGTCAACGACTCACTCTCGAACGCATGTGGAAAGTAAAGTGATTCACCCAAATGATTCTCTCGGCATAACGGCAATCACACCAGGCACATCCCGGTGCTTGACGACTCGACAGGGCACCCCCTCGAATGGCGTCCACTCCCCGACGTGCTTCAGTCCCCGAGAGGCCCCAGGCCAATCAACGACGAGCCAATGCACTACCTTGTCGCCTTGCACGGTCAATAACTCCGTCCCGCCCGGAATGAAGACGACCTGATCCACCCGTCCACCCGCACCGTGTGCGTGCTTGGTCGCGAGCACGTTTGCCGACAAGCGTGGCCATGCATGGTCGAGGTAGAGCGCTCGCAACGTCCTTCGCTCGAGCTCCATCGCGGAGAGTAGGGAGAGCGGGCGAGGAGGGCCAGGCAGGGGTATGTTGCGCACTAACACCTCGGCGCAGAACCGGGCGTACCAGACACAGCGGAGTTTGCTGAGGAGATAGTACCGTCTTGAAGTCTTTCGTAGATTCAATGAAGCTGGCTCGCTTTTTTCTGCTCTTATCATTGAGACGAGTGTATTGCTCACCTTGCGTAGCGAAAGCACGGCGTGCACGGATAAGGTCTGTATGATTTCGATCAGAACGTCATCGACGAGCTTGTCTAGACTGTTGGGCAGGGCATGGAGGATGATCGGAGGGTTGCGGGTAACGTTTGAGGGCGTCATGATAGCTACGTGCTGAGACGTTCCGAGTCCGCCCACGAGAAACCCGAGAAACGAAAATAACACACAATTTGACTGCCAAATATATATTCTTCCCGTACTGTAGACTTGCAATGACAAGAGCAGAACTGGGCGTAAAAGGTCTGAAGGGGTGTGCGGTAAGGATAGGAGCTGGATGGTACAGAATCGGATGGACCCTTGGAACGTGACGTCGCGAACCAGACCGGGTCTGTGCCTAGCGATGCGACCGCAAGATCTACCTGGTCGATACCCCACTGATCACTGACCGCTTTCGGTGCACAGATTCGGAGTCAGAGTGGCTCGTATATACGCCATGAAGCCAGCAAGCAGGAGCTTTCTTACGACTTTGTCCCCTCTACGCGTTCGCAATCATGGACGACCGGTTCTGGGACCATACGGTGTTGAGGACCTCTGCCAAGTACTTCTTGTCGACATCCCTGTGAACCAATATTGTAAAAAAAACGGAACCCGTCGTCAACCATCTCTTATTAGCACTTACCATGGTACCTCCACTACCAAGACTATTTCAATCCAGACCCACGGTGGCCTATACTCACAGGTTATCACCATCCAGGCGACGACCGGATCCCTCGTCCACGCGGTCAGAGGAACATAAAAAGACAAGCTTTACCCTGGGTCCCCCGGCCCGTACTTCATCATCGTGATGCATACTCGGGCCACCACGCGGTAAACCCTGGCGCTGGCCCTTGGCCAGATCACGAGTCCCATCCCGCGATGATGGGGGGAACCGATCCATACCTACCGAGAATCACCTATGCGAAAAAGCGGGAGCGATCTCCCGCGCAAAACGCACACGTGGGCATGGTACACGAAACGTGCTGGTGCCCCGCGTCCATAACCCCGCCGTCGCCCTTTAATCCGTGAAGAAATTCGATTGCCAGAATCGTCTTGTTGATAGACAAAACCCGCGCCGAGCGCAGGATGCGACGGAGATGCATGCCTTGTAAACTTTTTCGATACATACGATTAGGGTCCCAAGTACGTCTTCGCCGACGGAAGCGCCATGGTCCACTGGCAGTTTAACCTTTTTACCAGCATGGTCTTCTTTCGGGTACCGAGCGTGACGTACGCGCTGGAATTTAAAAGCACGTGGGGGGAAGCGACGGCGTGTGGTGATTGCTAGGGGCAATATTACTTCACGAAAGCCGACCCAGGTCACACGTTAGAACTTGGCCGTCCCACGAGAAGGAGTTGCGCGAGAGACGAGACACGAGAGAGGTGAGCCAGAATTAGAACGCATGATATGGGTAATGAAGAGGTGAAGACGGGCGCGTGACCCTGCATACTATGTATCGCCAAGGCGTCAAAGGAAATATGAACGAGCTGATCTTTGCACAGAAAGTACATGAGATCGCATCGACCTACCAGCTGTTTGCCGGCGGAGGATTGCCACGCATAACGTTGTGCACCCTAGAATCTGCATTTCGGCAGTACCCCAATTCTTGACGGCACACACCCAAAAAGAAAAGAAAAAAAATCGACCCGTCCAGGACTTGTCCACGCGAAGACGGTAAAGACGTAACGGCGACCAAGGATAAGGAGAAAAAGAAGCTCCAGATAAGTATCGGTCGCGTTCTGGACTCTTGTGGACTTGTGTCAAAACCCCGCTCAGGGCCAATATTTATCTAGTGCAATGATCGAGGGCGCTCCGTGATACAGGGGCTCAGGTCTGTGTGACCCTCATAATGAACGTTGAAAAAGAAGTATGTACCTGTGTATCTTGGGCACGCCAGTGACGCTGATACTGTAAACGTATAAGTACACGTTAAAAATAACGAAAAGGGAACTCACCAACGAATCGAATCAAGGCGAAGAGACAACCCCTAGAGTCGTGGAAAATGGATCGCGTAAAACGAGCAAAGGGACGGCTAGGTCCCGACTCCCGATTAGTGGCCCCGCCGCCACACCAGATATACTTAGGCTCGGGCTCAGATCCCGCCTCCGTCAACGCCTGGATCAAGATAGTTTACCGACATGTGTTAGGACTAGACTCGGGGGTGCGGGGTCAGCGTTCGTCGCCTCTCAGTGTAGACCGTTCGAATCGGGAAAGGTGTTCAAGCGGTGAACGATGCCACGGAGACGCTGACATGAGCATTGTTATCGGACGTGAGAGGGTTATCGCAACGATGGCGAATTGATGAGTCGGATGGGGGTCGGGAGCGAAGAGGTGAGTCGACGTGAAAGCATTCCGACGCGCTGACAACCCTGGGGAAACGAGAGAGACAGGGGTGCACATGGACCTGGCCAATCTACGAATCGAATCGCCGCCGGACGGGTCGTCCGAAGAGCGAACAGCCTTTAGCAAGTAAGTAGCACATACTACTTGGGCGAGTTGAACGTGGCCTGAGAACGGGATCCTCCTTCACGTTGAACCGTGGGCATGCAAACGACCCAAAAAGTGTGGTGGCCGTTTACAGCACGACAGCTTGGCGAAACGTGTGGTGCCGAAAGGAGGCTAAGCCTTTTTTAGGACTCGCCGGCTGATCTGTGAGCGAAGGGCGACTTTCCCATGGATCGCAGGGTATGTCGGACGAGTGTGGACGCGGATGGCGACATGGAAGGCTCAAAAATGACCCGGCCATCACCGTGCTGACTGAGAAGCACGGAGGGCCGAGCTGCCAGTGGAGGTTCCACAGCCTGAGGCTGAAGCGCTGATGATTGATTGGCTGGTGCGCTGTGCACTCAGTGCTCTTCCATTTCTGTGAAGCTCAGGCGATCGGTTAAACAGGGGGTTCGACAAAGAAGTTGATTGAGAATAGACTCGGTGTTGTAAACTGAGTCCAGGGCGCCTTGCGGGGTGAGAACCCCACAGACGAGTCTTCGCGGGATATCGGTCCGAGCCTATCATTGATCAGGGACACGAATAAGCTGGAGAGGACCAACCATTGACTCTCGATCGACTCTTGCTCCGTCCGGCACAGTCGCTCACGGGGCCTGACTTATACTACATAGTGTAATTAACTCCATAAACACTGCCTTCTCAGAAGAAAAAAGAAACAACGCCAGCACTCACAAACGCAATCTTGACACCCTCGCCCAGTGACAGCAGACTACGCATTGCAAGGGTTGCGTCGTCGCGTACGTCGCACCTCGGTCACGGTCTCTCCTCCCTCTTTTTTGGCGATGCACCTCTCATTTTTTTTTCCTTCAGGGCAGTTCGGATCGGGATATAGGGACAAATTTCGGGGTGGGCCGAGACTGCGTGGCGTCTTCCCTGCTTGAGCAGAATGTCACTGACTCCGTTAACCTGCCCTACGCAGGTTCGTAAGAACAAAACACAAGGCCGCTGAGCGGCGACGACGACGACACGCCCCCGCAAGGGTCCTCCTACCCTCCCCGTCGACCCGCCCAATCCTACCGACGCATGAGTTCCGACCCCACCCCCACTCTCCAAGCGACGCGTCCCTCCGACCCCCGGTTCGAGCCCCGCAGACAACTTTGACGCCCATCATATTGCGCTGACACGCGCCACCGCCAACACCAGATTCAGACATTTGCTTCGTCGCCCCCCGACACGCGACTGGCATCACGACGAAACGGTGGCTGCTGCTCAGGATGGGCCACAAGCACAGCGATGACGGCATGCGCTGGCCAACTCGCAACGTCGTTGACTTGTTTGAAACGCGCACGAAACGTGTGTGACACTGGATGTCCTCAAACCCGTGGCGCAAGCTCTCTTTTCGCATTTCTCCGCGCCACACACATACGGACACACACGGAAAAAAGAGACTCTCGTTTCGAACTTTGAGAGATAGCGACAAGCTGAGGCTCTGCTGTGGTTGCTAGAAACGGGGGGACGTCGTGGGACTGGTGGCAAGTCGACTGCAATGAAAGCATGCCGTACTCACTAAACTGGTCAAACTCAGTGGCAGTATCCAATCATGCAATGGCGTCCGAGCAATGAAATGAACCGTAAGTAGCACGTGTACGGTAACGTCCGGTACAACGAGCCCAATCAGGAGACGAGAGGTAGTAATTCCCGTTCCGTTGCCATTCCGATTCCGTTGCATGATACCTTCCACGGCCGATGACTCGCCATGCGTGCGTTATGCATGGGCATCCTGCGCACGCCACAGGTTTGGATGCGTCAGCGATCCATGACACTCGGCTCATCAACATTTTGTTGTGATCCGACAACCCTCTTTTTTCTCCACAACAACGATGGTGATCCCTCAGGATGGAAATGTGGTGGTAAGTGGCTGCCCCTGGACCCTGGACACTGCCCCGCCATCGTCGTGGTCTCTTCCGTCTGCACGCTTACCCGCCTTGAATCGACGCACTGAGGCCAGGTACCAAGCTCCACCTGGTTCACACGTCGCTTGCATGAGAAAGTCAGGAAAAAAAAGGTCAATTGTTATGACATGAAAATGATCTCGATCGGACCATGCCATGTTCCATGTATCCATGTATCCAAGTTCCATGTCCACGTCCCAACTGCCGTTGGACCGGGATCCACCGAGTTCAGGACAGTTCCGGTCATCAAACGAGGCGGCCGACTGGCACACACACGTCGTCGTGACTCGGCACGATCTCCGGCAGCAACAGACACGAGACACGGAACACGGACGCCGTACCTCGTTGATTTTGATCGGCCCAGCCTCGTCGTCTTTTGCAAGTTTACAATGGACTGTTGAGGTTGATATCTTTTTGATCCCGATCGGAACGATTCGATCCATGTTTCGCACCGGCCCAAGAAGCTGAAGAGTCGAGACGCGTGTGAAAATGAAAACAGCCAGATAAAATTATATTTGCATGGACTGAAACGCCCCCCGCCCGTCCGCGTCCCCGCCAACCAGGTCCAGCGATACCCTTTCAGGGACGCGGCAGAGTGGTACGTAAAAAAAGAAAAGGAAAAAAGAAAGATTCGATTCATGTTGCATCGGGTCATTTTAGTTCGCCACAGAGCATACGCGTGGCACGGGTACCTTGATCATGATAGGCTGCCGAATGCGTCCAAGAGAGGGAAAAAAAAAGATGATATCGGCATTATAATATACCAGTAGGCAAAGGAAACCACCGAGGCTAGATACAAAACCAACGCCTGCAGCCTTATAGATGGTCATGTACTGCTCTCCGTCCGGAGCGCTGGGCATTCGGACGAACCCAAAGACGAGGGAGATGTAGGAGGAGAGTAAAAGGAAAAGAACGGAAGAGGATGGGGAGATGCCATGGTATGAATATAGCTAGGTATGCAAGTTGTGTCTATGTGGATGCGATGCTCGAGTGTGATGCGGAGAGAGAGATAGAGTGAGAAAAAAGGAAAATGCAAAACGAGAGAAGGTTGCCGCGGCGAGGTTCGGCAATACTAAGTCTACAAATGATGGAGGGCGGCGGAGAGATAAAGGGATAGAGATAAGACAAATGAGACGAAACGGGGATGGGATCTAGATGTGTCTAGGCCTGAAATTTTTGTTTTTGCTGCAGAACGGAGTCAGTGTGAATGGACATGGGCGAGCTGCGCCAGCTAAAAGTGACGTACCGGCTTGCGCATCATCAGCGGTGGGGAAGAGTTGGGCGAGTCTGCATAAGATGCCTGAGGGCGGGGTCAGGACGGGGTGTAAGGAAAGGGCAAGTGAACGCACAGACTGCACGTAAGGATATGAGGGTACAGCGCTCTGGGGCGTGGACGCGGTCTTGGACAAGACTTTTCTAAGCTGAGGGAGGAGTGAGACGCGTCGAAAAGGAAAGAAGGAAAGGTGTCGCACCTTGGCTTCGCTGTCAGCAGCATGTTGAGCGTACATGCTCGGGTGGAGGGATACGCTGTCGAGGCTTGTCGCCTGTGGGAGGGAGGAGAGGGCACAGGAGAGACTTGGGAGTGCGACGAGTTTGTCGTGGCGAAGGGATGCCATTTGTGTGGTAGCAGCTTAGTATGTAGAGTATGTATGTACTTGGGGTTGGTTTTGAACGGAAGTGGGAGAGAGTACTTTTATACTTGACTAGGTTTCCCGCGCAGAGCCGGCGGTGTGTGTTCTCATAACGATGCGCGGTAGTATCTGAGATCTGGTTTTATTTCGGTCGCAATGCCATCGACGAACGGTTTAGATCATGGCGTCTGCCGTACTCGCTCGCCTAAATTTTGGGGGTTATCCAACTGCCCTCTCTATTACCCACGCGCGGTCTCCTAGGGATTGCATTGTCAAGTTCTGCCCCCTCCTCCCCGTCCGACATCCATCCCCCTCGGATCGCCAAACGGCACCGACAACCCAGCCGCATCAGCGTGTGACCAGCTCGCATGCACGTCTGCACCCTCTCCGATTTTCCCCCTGCTACAGCCTCGTGTTCAGATCCCATCGTATAGACTTGTAGATACAACCTCTTGTTTTTTTTTCCCTCCCTCTCTGCTTCTTTTGGCAGGGTCGTTCAAGGATGTGCACGTCGTGTCGTCCGTCCATCACGAAAACCCGGGCCTCGTGCCCGACGAAACTCGAACGGGCCAACCAGCGTTCACCCCTTGATGATGACAGGGCTGTCACAGCCCACGCAGGGATCCCAGGGAGAGTCGGATCGATGTGTTGAAGGACCCGTACCTCGTGCCGTAGCATCCGCTCCTTTCTCATCGCGCCTGTCTTCCATTCGTCCATTTCTCTCCACCCTGACTGTGTAGGAAAAAAAAAAAAAAGAAAGGACGACGCGCAAAGTAAAATGAAATGGCTGCGCTTCGTCTTCTCAGTACGATCCCTCCTCACGTTCTCATGCGTTCCCAGACACGAGTCGTGGCGTTCTGCGATGCGATGCGATGAGCCATGTCGCGTCGCTTGATATTTCTGCGAGCCGTTGACAAACTGTCTATACCCAGCTATCATCGGGCCAACACGGCCAATCAAACGACGTTGATACCCAGATGGATGAAAAAATGCCTCAGATGGAGGTGCATGCAGTTAACCCTGATCCCATCTCTCACCGTAGCAGTGCGCATCTATTTCGTAACGTTATCGCGTCCACCGCGTGTGTATCTCTATCATTATCTACTTCTTTCCTGCACCGTCCTTTCTCCTCGGACCCAAAGCCTAATTGTCTTCCTTCCATTTTCTTCCCTCGTATCATTGACGAGTACGAGATCGTCGAGATAAGGTCAATCGACCGCTTGCACGCCATCATACACCGCCAACCGCTCGCGGGCTGCAGGCCAATCCAGCGAGCCCTGTACGAGTTCGGTCAGCACGGCGATCACCTCGTCGATGGATCCGATCAACTGTTCTGTCGTATCGCGTTCGCTGTCACGACGTGGCTCAGTGATGCCGCCGACAAGGCCACGGGTGCCACGCGGCTACGTACCGGAGTGTCATCGTCCTGTTCTGGACGGCTGTGCAAACAATGTTAGGCCGCGCTTCGCAATCGTGACAAGATAAAGACATACAGGCAAAATCGAGCGTGACGCCAAACGGAGTGCCGAGCTCGTCGTTGCGCGCATAACGTCTTCCGATGGTGGCGCTCGAGTCGTCTACCCTTGAAAAGATGCCAGTCTTGCGTAGCTTGGTCGCTGGAGCGAGTGAGCGGGAGAAGGGAAGGGTAAGAAAGAGTACACGCACAGACTTCGTCCACGAGGGGGTCGAACTCGGCCTTTGCACTGAGAGGGACGATGAGGACCTTCGTGGGGGCGACGACCGAGGGAAGGGAGAGGACCTGGGGGAAGGTTAGGAAAGGTGGCGGGTTGTTGTGGTATCGGCTTACCCCGCGCTCGACGTCCTGCTCACGACACCAGAATGTGTGTTCGAGGAGGGTATAGAGGATGCGACCGAATCCAAAGGAGGGCTCGATGACGTTGGGGGTGAATTCGCGAACTGTGTCGTCACTAGTCAGCGTGCGGATTCTCGCGCGAAGAGGACCAGAAACGGACTAGATTGCTTAAACGTCTTGCGCTGGATGATCACGTGTTCGGAAGTCAGGGTGATTTCTCTTCCTTCGACCGAGATCGTGGCCGACCTAGCGAAAAAGGTAAAGGAATGAAGTCAGTTGCACATCTCCGCGGGCCAAACGCGATGCGGACCCCACCCGTTCTCGAGTTCGCTTTTGAGTTTGAGGAGCTCAGGTTGGTCCATCTCCCCGACGATCTTCTGCACCACGCCCGCGTCCCGTCCGAGGGTCTTTCCGAGCACCTTCTTGTTGAACTCGGCCACCTCCCGCTCCGAGACGACCGGTTCCTTGAGCGCCTCCCGCACCACTAGCGGATGCCCCGTCCTCGCCGCATGCACCGTCAGGTCATACGCAGCCCGATCCGCGCACCCAACGCACTCAGTCCACCCCGTCGAGTTCTCGATCTCGGCGTCCCAGCAGTCCGTCGCATAGTGCGCCATCTCGTTCGACATGTGCTGCCGGAACCGTAAACGGGTTGGATCGATTCCGATGTGCACAAGGAAGAGGTGGATGCGAGCAAGAAAGTAGCCAAGCGTCTCGTTGGCAACAATACCCTTGTCCACCGCGTCGCCGATCGGCATGTGGGTGACGGTCGTGAGGCCCTGCGACTGCACGTGGCGATTTAACAAGGCGAGCACGATGTGCCGGCATTCGGAGAAGCCGGGGTGACGTTTGTCGTCGGGGTCTACGAAGTGTTCGATCTCGCCCATGGTGAATTCGCGCACACGTAAGAGCCCAGCGCGGGGCGAGATCTCGTTGCGGAAAGATCGCCCGATTTGGGCGGATGCGAACGGGATTCGTCCATTGTTGAATTCGAGCAGTCGCGAAAAGTTGACAAAGTGCCCTTGCGCGGTTTCGGGCCGGAGGAAGCTGTTCGGGATCACATGAGCACGTGCACACGAGCAGGAATCTTGGGTGATCCCCTACCCCGGATGTTGGCCAGTCGGCCCGATGCTGCTCGCAAACATCAGATTGAATTCCTGCGGCTCTCCCACCGGATTGCCCGTATCTGGGTTTCGAATGTCGTACTTGCGACACAGGTCACCAAGTTCAGGCCCAGAAAAGTTATCGAGCTGTTCCCGCCTTTCAGCCCCGCTGGCCCCCGTCGTCGTGCTCGGACACGCACCTGCGCGAGGATACGCTCGTATTCCCCCACTGTCTCGTCCACCAGCTGCACCGCCGCGCTCTTGACCTTTTTCTTTTTCTTCTTGTCGTCCTCCTGGACTGCCTGGGCTGTCAGTCCACGCGCCTCGCGATCGCCTGCGAGCCTCGCTGCGAGGACGCTCTTAACCAGATGGTCAGCACGGAGGACGTCTCCCGACTGGGTATCCTTGACCATCCAGTCTGCGAACCGCGCCACGTGCCCAGATGTCTCGAATACCGACGCGGGCGTCATGATGGTGGTATCGAGCTCCAGCATGTGATCGTGGACGATAAAGTGACGCCGCCATTCAGCGATGATGTTGGCTTGGAGAGACGACCCCGGTGGACCGTAATCGTACAGACCCGCAACGCCTGGCAGTCACTCAGTGAGCGTGATTGGATGGCGAGAGAAGGTGATCCGGACTTACCCCCGTAGATCTCGAACGCGGGGGCGTAAAAGAAACGACGGTTGAGGAGCGCCTCTAGACGTGCCTTGTCGAACGAATGGGCAGTTTTGTTTACGGCCATGTCGGTGTGTTTGAACCTGACCTTCGAAGTGAGGTTGAGGAGGACTTGTCCAAATCTGACTCGCATCGACTTTTTTTTCCAAAAATGTGACTTGGCAAGAACTACAACTCGGAAATTCCCGTGGTAATACTTTGACTTGCTATAGTCCTCCTTGGTCGCCCCTTCTATTAGGCACGCCGTCTTATTCGCATCGTTTACAGTGACGTGGGCCTTTTTGGCCCCAACTAGTAGCCGCATCTACGCCTAGTGCGGTCTTGACTTGCCGTCAACTTAGTGCCAACAAGCCTATCCACCTATCCAACGGTACCACCTCACCCGTCAACGCGGGCTCCGAGATCCGTATCTTTCTAGCTCTCTCTCTCTCTCCGTGCCCGTCATTTTCCCTGAAGAGAAGAGGTGTTCCAGGGGTGACCTGTTGCGCTCAAAATGACATTCGACGCACGAAGCCTGTCCACTTGCCGAGTATGCGGGGGGCGGAAGAAGACCAAAAGTCCGATATGAAAACCGCGCGGGCTCCTACCTTGCGCCGCGCCACCCGTCGCGGTGATCATCAGAACGCGTTTCGGAGTCTTCTCGATCGAATCTCTTGAACCTTTCCCTGGTGTGGGCCTGGTTTCTTGGACAGAGCAGCAAGCAGGCGTTATCTCTGATTCCAACGAACGAGATGTGCCTCCAGCGCGCCGGAGGGCATGTGGGGATAAATACGGACGGCGTCCTACGCATGGTGCCACAAATGTGCCCGGCTTCGGTTCTTTTTCTCTGCTTGCTTTAGGGGGTTAGATCTATGTACCTACATATGGGCGCATCATCTCGTGGCTTGTGCCAGCGACCAGGCACACCATCCTGTTCCGTGTTGGGTGCTATGTATACATACGCCCACATCTCGTTAGCTCTTGGAACCAAGGCGCAAGGGCGTTTCGGCGCGTTTTAGCCATCCTCTCGGGCTAGACGGGTCGACGCGCAGTGGCAACGTGATGATTACCGGTCGTGCTGCGCGTCTAGGACGTTGCTCATCCAAGAACTGAAATCACTGTCGCACTCGTCACCGCGCCGTGGTCGTTTCCCAAAGTTATCCTGCTGAGCCTATCTGCCTATCAAGCAATTACCGCACCCCTTATTGGCCCCTCGGACGGCTATCTGCTTCCCGTCCCGGAGAAACACTTCTGCCGTTCAAATCTCTGGAACTAGATCCCAATATTTCCGCATTGGCAGATCAGTCACGGCCGTCGTAGTAGGGTTGGTCGGTTTATCCGCACGAAGATCGGTGGCATGGTTCAACAATGTGTCCATGTTGGGCCGTAGACGAAGAATCACTGACAGGGACGAGAGAAGTTGATCAAATTTCATATCAAACAAAGCTAGTATATACGGGGTTGGGGAAGGCGGATTCGTACGTCACGCCGCGAGGGAACGGATGGCCAGTGGTTTCGAATCTTGTCCTAGTTGACACAACTTGAATGGACGGTTTAGGTTAAAACAAGGGTTCGGCTCTTTGTTTTTCAATTGAATTGTGCACCGCCCCAATGCGCTGTCGCGAGACTGACAGGGACTATTGAATACAAGTATGTACGTCACGCTGACATGATTGCGATTGTCGGGTCCGGGCTTCAGAATCAGAGTCCCTGTGCAATTTAGTATCATACCGATTCAGAGCGGCCCGGACGGCCCGGACCAGTGTGTTTCACGGAAGTTACTTGTCCTTGAGGCGAGCAATACCATTCTAGCTCGATTTCGCTTCCGTTTTATGATATGTCCCTGGAGTTCCCCGAGGAGAATCCGGAGTGCGTAACGAGACCGAATCTCGTTCAGGGGGTGAGTCAAATTGTTGATATCACATGTGCCTGCACATGCTCAGTGCTTACCACAGCGCTGTGGTCGTAGATAGGAAGCTTTAACTAGCTCTTCTCTCTGCGCAGTTCGTGTCTGCCACCAAGGACAGTCGATTGGACTATTAATTGCATGATCGAGGTGAGAACATCATGACTATGTACATGATTGCGCCCCGACGATCGGCGTGGCGACTCCATGCTTTGGCTTTTTTCACATCAGGAATCCGACATGTGCGGTCCTTCTTCGACTCCCAGACGAATGGGAAGGGGGATCGTCGACTAAATTTCACATCGTCAAACCTTGTCATGCAGGGTCGGCAAAGGGCTATCGAATGATAGGTCGACAAAGAATGGGGTGAGTTTCGGATTGCTTCCAGTCTATTCAGTTGTGTTCACGTACAGCTACACCTCGTGGATCCATACGTCCAAATACCGTATGGGCCCCTGGCGCGCGTTCTGTGGTTAATGTGGCGTCGAGCGATTCTCGGGAAAACGTGGATAATCAGTGACCATCAGCGAGAACACCATCTTTGGATGAGTTTCAATCAAGAGGTGAGTCAGGAGCCAGCGTCATGTTCACGTACGGGATCGCCACCACCGACTGGAGCGGAAATCCTTATCAAGCATTCATGCATTGCCGTCGGGCGAGTCAAAGGTCTATTGCCCGTGTTCTCGTTGGAGAAGAACGCGCGAATCAAAAACGCTGGTGGTGCTCTTTCCATCTACGGAGATGTTTGCAAGACCGACGAACGATCGTATCACTTCCTGTGAAGCACGCTCCTGACGATAGCACGGCAAGATACGACGCGCACACGACCGATCTCTCGGGACACGATGCATGGGGTCATCTGATGACCCCATTGAACACAAACGAGATCGCCGAACGCAATCCACATCGTCAAACCTTAGCAGTATACGAGGCACATGTCGCCTGGTAACCAATATTGGGGTGGGTTCGAATGTTTCGCAGTCTCCTGAGTTGTGTATCCAATTCACGTACAAGTAGGCCTCGTGGATCTGTGGGTCCCAATAGGTTCCTAGTGTACTCCGAGGAGAATGCGGCCAGGTGATTGGGTGAGTGCCGGTACGTTTCCGGGCCGCCACCGGCTTTGGATTCTTAATTCAAAGAGTGAGTCAAGATGGGGTCACGTTGATTGGCGGATACTGAAGTGATGCTTCTGAAAAGTTGCCACAAGACTATGCGGCAGTGCGGGTTCTATCAAACGAACCAATTGAATATCTGATAAGCGTCATCAACACGAGTACATTCAAGGCTTATCGATTATCTCTTCGTTCCGTCACAGAACCGCGGTTTTTGCGCGTAGAAACATGCCGATCCCTCGCTACATGACCTACCAGCCCATCTTCGACCCCAAGATCGATGAACGAGAGATCGTCGACCGAATTTCACATCATCTAACGCTAGTGCACGGGGTTAACATCGGAAAGGACCGTTCAGCTGCAAGGTGTGTCGCACAGTAATGAGAAACAGGTAGGATTCCGAAATTCTCAATGATGGTCTATGCAATAGCGGGTCGGGCCACGTACAATGGGCTCCATCAGGTGATGTTTACCACAGCATTGCGATTGTCGGCAAGGTAGCAAAAGGCCCTATCGAGAACCAACACGTCAAGCTCAAATGCTTATCCGTACCGAGAACAACCGATCGTGCTTGTGCCATTTGCCAGTGAGATTCAACCAGCTTCTGAATCTGCCCGACGGTGGAAAGAAGCTGTTTTATGTAAAACTGCATGCCCGACGATAGGTTGGCGAGATACGACGAGACGACGTATCTTGGCTGTGCCCATGAGGATCACTCAGGACGTGAATCGTGAATCCAGAGAGAGTTTTACGCCGTTTAGTATATCAGAACTGCACAGCGATATGTGGTTTGGTGGCGAGGATTGGGATATAACTGGTGGGTCGGGTTCACGTACTGATTTGTCTGGTATTAAGTCATGGGCGCTGGAAGCTAGGAACGCCGACAACAAGGAACGCTCGCAAATTGTGATACGGTCCTGCCCTGCGCTAGAGTTCGTCGACGATAGCCCTGTAGCAAGTTGGTGGAAGTGACTGAGGTCCTTAGGAGAGGAAGTCATAACAAGGAGGTTTTGTGCTGCCGCCAGAGCCATAATTTGTTTTTAGCCTTGTTCGGGTCAAATGAACGAATTTGGTCGGTTGTTCAAAAGTTGGAAAAGAAGAAGGGAAAAAGAAAAAAAAAAAAGTTTCAAGTAGGCTTTTGACTCACCGTTGGACATATGTTCAGCTTGTCATGTCCGAGGTTTGCTTCGTCCATGTATCTCCCCTGCATCAGTGTAGTTATTGATCCTTTCACAGAATGGCCAGCTTCAACTATCCTTGCTCTCCCTCTCCATCGCCGCAGCAAACGCAGTTCCAATACCCGCTTCCCCCGTCGCCGAATCTGCATCTAGGGCTTCACAAGGTAAGAAGGTAGCCAAATATTCGCATTCCTGCAAGTCTCACATCAGACTCGTACATACAGCTACATCTACGAACACGACCAAGCACCGTCGACTGTCCTCGGCAGGCAGGTCCAGAAGGAGATTGAGCGATGCACGCGACGCCGCTACACGCCGCCCTTTGTAAGTAACAGACCAACGCTCAGTCCCAACGAAGATGCTGTGGTGGGAGCCATCGTACTATTTCTTCTCTTTCGTCCTTTGTTCAACAACTCGTCTTCTATGTGGTCGTAACTGAATCTATTCAGCCCGGCGTCCTTGCAAACCGCTTCTGCATCCCTCGCGGCACTCTCGTTATCTTCACCCACGGTGTCGCAGCGCCAAGTCCTTGGCGTTGGACAATCAATTCCAGTCCCACTGACGGTGTCCGCCAAGGGCGCATCCGACCCCGACCCCGGCAGCGTCGACGACGCTTCTTCTCCATCCCATACCCCGCTCGCCTCTAATTCCGTCAACGTTGCTAAGCAGGGACGTAAGCGAGGTACTATATTTACCTGTGAGAGTTGTTCCAAGGTCCGTACCCATTATTCTGGTCTACGAGACAGCTTGCATGTGGATGGATCGGGTGGCTAAATTCGATCGGGCATTTTTTTTTCTCAGGTTTATCGACATCCGTCGTGTTTGATCAAACATCGTTGGGAACATACTCCTCAATGGCGAGAAGCGTCCAAGTTTGTGTTGAGCAAACATCAACAAGTGCAGTTACTCGAGGTGAGTCTTTTGTCTCTTGAGTTTCGCCGTGAGACGGTGGCATCTCGGTTCCGTGTTTATTTCTTCTCGCCGCCCTTGGCTGTTCTGGATCTCCCCGTGATGCTAAACCGAATTTGGACCAGGCTGCCGCTATTCTCTCGCACCTCTCCCCCGGATCGGGATCCCTGCCGGAAGACCGGTCTATGTGGCCATCTTACCTTTCTGGGGGACTCGTCCCCCCACCTACCTCTGTACCGAACAGCGATGTCGGGTCCACACCGACGGCAATGAACACCATTTCGTTATCCAACTCTGCATCCAGCGACCATGGCTCATTTTCGATCTCGAGTTCCGTGCCAGCGAGTGCTCTGGGCTTCCATTCCGGCGGGTCAATCGGGCCCCAGTTGCACAACTACGCTCTGGGCGTCGGTGAGACCAGCGTCGCACAAATTCGTCCCGGGATGTTGAGTGTCCTGGCAGCGCCGACGGCCACGGCGGATGGGAGTTCCCCGATGTCGGTGCCAGTGACGGCAGAAGATGACGCGTTGAACTTGCTCGCATTACGTTCCGCGTCAGTATCGGCGTCGGTGCCCTTGTCGTCGTCACTGTCCCACTCCCATGCTCGATCACAGTCACAGTCACAGTCGTATTCGCGTTCGCGTGTGCATACCCATTCGCATTCGTTGTCACTTTCGGACGCGCCCTCGAAGGTGAGGGAACGGCGCTCGTCGAACGCTTATGAATACGGGTTGGTGTCAGGATCGGGGGCTAGCTCACGTTTGGGTAATGGGCATGACTACAAGTATGCGTACGCGCCCAACTCAAACGGCCAGTGGTATCTTCCGCGCTCGTCCGTCCGATCTAAATCGGGCTCGTCGAGATCCCGGTCTGGGTCCCAGTCAGTGTCGGAGAGTAGGAGCGACGACGACGACGAATCGGCTGATCTCGAGGACGGAAGTGAGGCTGGAATGGACGAAGAAGGGACGCGACGGACGCGGCTCTATGGGTCGCATACACGTTTGCGGAAGACAGAGGACGCGGAGGAAGATGTGGAGGAAGATAAGGGCCCGAGGAGGGCGGCACAGACGTGGGATGGCATGGAGATGGAGATGGAGATGGATTGAAGGGGTTGGGGTCTCGTATGACGATTGACCCCCCCCAACGACGTCGACGTCGTGCCGGTTTGGCTCGGTCGGTCGACCGCGAAGTCCAGGCTTGGGCTCCGACCCGTCGAATTGCGTAGGACGCATCCGACTCTCGCCAGATATCCGACGATGGTTCAACACTGCGCTTCGTCTCGGGGGTCGTCCTTCGACCGATCGTGTCCCCCAGGACATTTTGCTTTCGTTCCCTATTTTGTTTTCGTCTGTATTGTATTGTCCAGGATCGTTTTTGTATGCATTCTTGTTCACTGTACTATCATTTAGTCGATTATTTAAAGGGGTTACTATATATGTATGACGAGGACGTCTTGTGAGCATGGATTTGGAAGTCTAAGACGATCAGATGAGCGCCAGCTGCAGGGGGTGACGTTGCGAGTCACAACTGGCGAAGAGTCGCTGTGGCACTAACTATGAATGGATTCAAGGATGTGATAGAAAGAATGCATGTGCGTAGATCAATCGATTGTACGCCGATTTTCATCAGTGTAATGTTGCAAAAAGTTTGAGGGACCATACTAGACAACTTATTCCTGCCAGCACTTGAGCCCTCTTGACTGGAGTTTCTGACATTTACCTCTGCCAAAAGTTTGGGCTACGACCTTCTTGAGCGTTGATAAGTTGGTGTCTGAAAACTCGTCCTCGTGGAAATCAGCAATTGAAATCATCTTGAGCCTCTCCCACTGCCTCCCCGAGACTAGGCCATTGAAGGGCATCGGAATAGCGCGAGGGAACCTCTGGGTATCCCGGCGAGATGGCAGTGGGTGTAACTTGCCAGGAGCGACTGATAGACGTCCGAGACAGAACCGCTAGAGCATCCTGATGGAGAGCTATGTAGTTCTACATACTTACCTAGTAAAGGCTTTTCGGAGGTGCCCTAGAGCGGCAAGTTAGCGACGTCCAGCAAGGACCTGCATGACGGATCAGCGGATCAGGCGAGACACTAGCTTCGATGAGGTCATCAGATTTTTGACCAAGAGGGAAAGAGACACAAGTTGTTTCATATTCAACGGGGAACATCTTCGCAACGGGCTTCTGCAAGTGTCAAGAAGTTTGGGTAATTATATACAAAACGCATACGTTGTTTCGCGCACGCAGCACTACACCACGATCGACTCGGGCCACCTCTACGCCCAGGTCACTTTGGTCTGCCATGCGTTCAACTCGATACACAAGTTCGACAGGATCAACTCCTCGTTCGTGCCATCGTACGTCCAATCCTGGATACTGTTACCGTCCACATTCACCGTCGTCGGCTGCTGGACACCGAGAATAGTGATCGTCTCCAGTTCTTGATCAATGGAGTACTGTCCTGTGCTCTCAATGCACAGTTCCCCATTGCTCACCGAGAAGTTCAAGATTAGGCTTGGTCCGGGTGGGTAGCTTTCGCCGTCATCAATGTAGGCATTGCCTGACGCAGTCCCTGCTTGATTCAAAGATACGAGAAGCGAGTAAGGCCCCTCGCGCGTTTCATAGATGGTGTAAGCAGGTTCCTGGTGCAACAGTATGATAGAGCTATCGCGGATGTGGACGTTGATGTGGCTGAGGGGTGCGCTCAGGGTCGTGTTTCCACCGGGTTTAGCATCAACCACCGCATGAGTCCACCAATCACGCCAGACGACGCTGCCTCTGCCAGGGAAGATTCCTACAACCCCAATTAATTTGGTTTACAAGCTTCCATGAGATAGACTACATACCATCAACTGTCGTTGCGCCGGGGGCCAAGACGGGGGTGACAAGGATGGCACTTCCAATCAGCCATTGTCTGTCGACGCTGAAAAGCTCTGATTCGTTGGGGAACTCGTAGAACAGGGCCCGGACGGGTGGAAGACCATTAGTTGAAGCGTTGGCAAAGAGAGTATACTTTTTATCCGACATTCAGTACATTCCACAAGGTTTTCTGATATTACGCACCCAGTACGGCAACAGTGAGTATCTGGCGGCAATGGCGATCCGTGACGCGTTTGCGACGCTGTCCCATCGGTAAGGTTCCTGAGGGAGAGCACCCATAATGTTATGGTTCCTGAAGAATGGTGTGAAGGCAGCGAGCTGCATCCACCGGTTGCACAGTTCTTCGTCGGTGTTATCATCTGAAGAGAGTCAGAATGAGTCTGCTCTAGCGACCATAAACAAAGCTTACTGAAGCCACATGTGTCTGCACCGACCATCGGAATTTGGTAAATCTGGAACTGCAGAATGCCTTGGATGCTTAAATACATGTATTTCCAAGTGCTGTAATTGTCGCCGAGCTAGACGGTGATAAGAACTTGCGTGGAGTTACTCAGAAAAGACACACCCAATGACCGGTCCATTTTCCAGCAGAGGGGAAGGTCGAACGGCTAATCAGGAATGGTCTCTTCCCTTGGAGGAGGGACTGCAGGGCAAGATGGGTGGCCTTTTCCTCCATCATCCCGAACATGTTATGTACGTCAAGCTCGGCGTAGCCGCCGTAATGACTGGCATTCGTAGCCACTGTGTTTTTGTAGAGCGCACCAATGGCTACAGGACGAAAGCAATCTTTAGCTGCAAGTCAAACCGAATGAGGAAAAGCGTTTGACCATTGTGGATAGCATATGGCGGGCTGTTAAGGTCAACGTTTGGTTCGTCTCTAGCGCCAACACTGCCACGCTTCGATAGTGTTTCCGTACTTCCAGGTGAACAAGAATTCGTCGACGTTCCGTTAATTGTCATATTGCCACTGGGTCCCCAGATAGTATCATTGTAGCTTTAGCGGAAAAACGATTAGTATGTTACGGTGGTAGATTGGTTTGCCTCATACTAACCATTCCGGGTATCCAGGTATTGGAGCGCCAGACACAGTGAATGATTGCAACGCCGAAATATTCGCTCCAGTTCCACTTTCTCAGGATAAGCTCAGATCATAATCCAATACCAAGGTTGCTTACCAAGAGTCGCTGCAGAACGAGCTCGGCTCGTTCATGTCAAGCCAGATGCCAGACAATTTGACCCCAAGCTCAGTCCAGTTCTTAAGCCCCTCTGTCCACCATGCTTGGGTGTTTTCTGCAAACCAGTCAGGGAAAGCCTGATTGTCATCGAACAAATCAGTAGTAGTAGACGGACCACACAGGAGATGCATACCGAGTAACCAGGCCAGACTTGTCCCAAATAGAGGGATCCGTCGGGGTTCTTGATAAACACATCGCTGCACAGGATGATATATGTAAGGGATGTTGTTGAGTCATTGAATCCAACGTACTTCTCAATTCCGTCAGAGAATGGGTAATACTGACAAGGAGATCAGAAAAGAACTCGTGTACTGAAGACGGAACTCACCACATCAGTTGCATTGAGGGTAATCCCGATGCCTGCGTCTACAATAGGAATATCTATAAAACGGGAAGCTTTATCCTACACTGCACGTTACATGTTAGCCATGGAACGCTTACAGTGTTGGTGGTCGGCAGTCTAGTAAAGTACATTAGTCAATTGGCCCATAGCTAAATAAGACAACCAACTAGTTGCTCGATGAATTGCTGAAGCTCTTCACCAGGGAACCTCACGGGGTCGGTTGTAAAGTCACGGAATGAATGATACAGATCGATATCGTTCCATTGAGCTGTATCCCATTCAACCGAGGTCTACGAATTGTACAAAGAAACATACTCTCGAGAGGAATGTTCGCAGCGCGCATAGCAGCAACATTTGCGATGTCTTCACTAATATTGACGTATCCCCACCTTGCATAGTACTTTGTTAGTTTCCAATCGACCAGACGAAATCGTATAATCGATCATTCACCTGCATAAGTGGAATCCAAAGCCCCAAGCTGGCTGCCACATAGGAAAACCGATTGTCGCCCCATATTGGGCAATGACTTCAGCATCTGTGGGCCCAGAAAAGAAGTAGAAATCCAAAATTCCGCCAATCATTCGGTACTCGATCAGCGACACATTCGAGCTGGGCGGGGTTTGCAATATGATATCCGACCCTGCTGAGCTGTCCGATTCATCAGAATATGTTTACATAAGGGAATTCGTTTGCATCACTTAAGTAACAAAACTCCGGATGATGACGACGTGTTGGTAGACTGGTTGAAGCGATGCTCCAGATAAATGGGGTGCGAGCCATACCTTCGACGTGTTAGGCATTCGTTTAGTACAAGTCAGACGGTCTTACATGTTCGCATCAATGGGATCTGCGACATCGCGTGCCCAATGGGTTTGGATAGTACCCACACCGCCATTCGTACCCATGTCGCGTCGGAAGCCACTGCTAGCAATCACCTCGCCTAAACCATAGATGTTGGTGTCATAAGGTAATGCTGAGGCAATCTAATTGCCAAAAGTGTCTGCATCAGGTCGCAGGGTAATTGGAGGGTGAGAATGTTTACCTGAAGATACTGATCTTCAAAGACAAGAGGGAAGGCATCAAACGCCGTGCTGGGATCGGAGGAATTAAAGGGTGGAATCGGTGTTGGGGGAAGTGAGGAGATTCTGGTGTCAAAAATAGGCATTGCATCTGGGTCTGAGCGACGCGTGATCCAGAAAACAAAAGGCGATGAGTCATAATTAAACACGAGGTCGGACGAGGCTGTGAATGATTCCGTTGGGGCAGGTGAACGCTCGATGACACTGTCAGGGATTACAAACTGCTGATTCGCAGTGTCGTAGATTTTGACGTGCAGACTAGGTGCAGATGACTCGATACAGCCGAACCGGTGATGTATAAGAAACTCACGTCGTCTGGGATTCGTAGGTGACTTCGACAGTGAGATTTACAATATCCGTGCCAAATGCCTGACAAGGCGTGCCCGCCAACGACAATTGAGCGGTAAGCCCATATTGAGTCTCGGACAGAGATCCCAAGGTGTAGCCTACAGTGATACGTTCACGTGAGTTCCACAGACTGCGGCGGGGACGCACCTGGGCAGTCGGTGACGTTCATCGAGTAAGTCGTGCGCGGCAGCACGGAGGAAGAGCGGCCCCATGCCAACACAGTGGCAAAGGAAAGCCCGCTCAAGATTGTAGCGAGCATCACGGTGATAGTCCGTTTGGTTCAAGTAGGTGGTCGGCGCTGCTCATGGTGGGTTCGCTAGCCGTCGTTTAAATATGTGCGGGAAATGAACGCTTCCGTTTTTGGGGGGTCCGCATAAAGCTTTCGAGAGACCGAAGTTCTGTTGAACTGAGCCGAGACCGTCAGTTAGGTGCCGCTTCACGTGACGTAGCCTAAGCGGTGACACGGTCACCTGGCACTCGGTGTAGACCGCTTCAATTCTTCAAGAGAACCTTGGAAACACGTTCGCCGTTGTGACACCTTCAACAGTTTTTGCGCGGCGTTTGACACCAATGGAGACGGGACTGTCAACGTTCCACCAGCCTAATGAAAACATGAAAGTTGAGCACAACTTTTAAAAATAATGTTCAACTTGAAGTGCGTAACTGGCAGATTTCAGAGAAATCATGGCATTGGTGCCGATATGATCGACTTTGTCGGTGGCCGCCGGTGTCAACGGGGACGGGCAACTTATTCACACCACTGATCAGATGATTGGAACCAAGCCTCAGTGTCGCATCAAAGTTTGATGTGCTCTCATACCTCCAATCGGATTGCCGTTCTCAGCTCATAAACAAGTTCCCGACTTCGTTCCCTCCCTTCATCATCCATCTCTTTCGTCGTTTTGTATCCCCCTTTCAGTACCGCTCAAAATGGCCATCTTCTACGACGAGATCCCAGACAAACATCTCGAATGGATTGCAAAGCAGAAGATGTTCTGGGTTGCCACTGCCGCACTTGACGGGCATGTTAACCTTTCGCCCAAGGGATGCATCGAGACTTTTCACATCCTCAATAAAAACCGCGTGTGGTACGAGGACATGACTGGTAGTGGTTAGTCCTCAGTCCTCTAGACTGTCCTACGTTTCCACCCCTGTTCAGGTCTGTTATTGATACAACATGCTAGGTATCGAGACTCTTTCACACATGCGTGAACCTGGAAATGGTAGGGTCACCATCATGTTCCACGCATTTGAGGGTGCACCACGGATCTTGAGGTTTTGGGGAACAGGCACGTATACCCCACCGCACGCATTATTGTTCTTTCATGCTTACATGGGACGTGTGCGACATAGGTTTCGTGCACGAATTTGGCACGCCAGAGTATGACGCATTCATACCCCCTGCGACCCGCAAGCCAGGTTCCCGTGCAGTGATTGTCATTGACGTGCACAAGGTTGCGACAGTGAGAATCCTGCTTCGTCCGTGTGCAATCCAGGCGTATCTGACGCTAGCTTTAGTCCTGTGGCTATGGAATCCCTCAATATCAATTCCTAGGCCAGCGCTCCCAACTCGAGCGGTTCTGTGATGGCCTGGAGCAGCTAGAGGCCAAAGTATCTCCCACAGAAAAAGCACCTAACGGTATCAAGGCATGGTGGACTGCCGAGAACACGCTTAGCTTTGATGGACTGCCAGCGCTGCAGCAAGCGCACGACACAACCCTCGTTGTCAAGAACTCGTATGACCGTAACGCACCACAACCTGCCAAAACTAATACTGGTTCCATTGCAATTCCTGCGCCGTCGTCAGCCAAGTTTTTCGACGGCAAGGTCCTGACGGCTTTCTCGTTGGGCGTCGCAACCACATTAGTAGCTCTAAGATTCGCTGGCAGTCTCCGTGCTCACTGAGCGGTTTTGAAATTCCTATGTCACCGAGATGTATTTCTACTAGTCACTTAGAGTGTTGTTTATCTGCGGTAGTAATTTATATGAAGGCCCTCCGGGCGGTCCTGGACCCAGAAAGTAGAAACAGCACACATGATCACTGATGCGTTTAATTCCATATCCCTACTAATGGTCGTGATCCGATATTGAAGTGATGACTTCTCA
>JBBPQC010000289.1:0-24908 GCA_038092295.1 Leccinum arenicola
GCCTGTAGGGTTAGGGGCTAGTCTGTACAGGTCTGTGAAGGTCTGCATTACTAGGTACCTTTCTGTAGGGTCTGTGGGTCTGTGCAACTCTGCACAGTTCTGTAGAGCCAAGGGTGGGTTTGCTCTGATGTTCAATCGCAAATGGTACATACCAGATGTAACGCGCGCAAACGATTAATCATTATATATGAGGAGTCCCAGCGTGTCTTGACGTCCCGCAGAAGCTCCTGCTCAGGGACCTGCTGTGCAGGCTCACCCGCAGGATTTGTGAACCAGCCTTTGATGTTACCGGTCTTGATGGTGTCCATAAAGTCATCATGACGTCGACCAGATGCACCAACAGCCCGTATGAGATTACGGCCCATTGCGATAGGATCCAATCCTATGGCTTCTGTGTATGCCTCCCGCTCTTTGTCGTTAGGAAAGGCGTTGGCCCACGCTTCAGAAATGATAGTGTCAGTATCTGTGAAACTCGCAATGACGTGAGTCACGCAAATATGTATCACGTGCGGGAAACACATGATAAGTCAATCGGGTGCATCAAACTCAACCTCGCGAGCACGGAGGAGAATTTCTAACTCTTGCATATAGTGATTTCAGGTCCGGTCCAGTCCGGTTATTTGCCTTTTTTGGGCATAACTGTAACCGAACCGGTTATGGAAATTCCTTATTAGGCAAAAAACCGGACCAGACCTACCAAAACCGGTTACAATCGGTCTTTGTCGGTTCGCGAACCGACTAAAACCGGTTATGAGGACATGGAAAAATACTACTCATTTCTAGCTTTCGACCCATATTTTCTTTATACATTTTGGTTCACACGGTCCCAAGATATGGCCGTTTTAAGATTTGATCGAATATATGACTATCAGTAGCCAGAATAAGTGATCTCGAATACATCGGGAAGTGATTCTCATGCTTAGCGGTGGCTGTACCGAATGTAGTAGACACCCCTATCTGTCATCTGACCGATTATACACATCAAACGGATGAAATGCGGATATGCTATGACCAATCTCGACCCTTGTGGTATTAAAATCTAAATAAATTCATAGCAAAGTCGGATGTGGACGTAAAAATATGGTAAAAATATGGGAAAATCGGTGGAAATAGGGGGATATGGGAGGAAAATCAGCAAGACACCGGTCACAGTTTGTAACCGGTTACAACCGGTTTTTCAGCGGTTATATTTTTTTTCATAATTCTTGTAACCTTAACTGTAACTGAACTGTAACCGGCTGTAACTGGACTGCTTAGGCGGTTACAAGCGGTCACGGTTTGGTTTGGTTTCGGTTTTTTAGCAGTTACGCGACTGGACCTTAAAACGCTAAGCGTCATAACATATCTCTACCATAAGGTAGGTAATCTCTACTATAAGATAGTAGGTAGCTCTACATAGTAGATAAAGGAGCTCTAGACAGGCTCCATGTGAGTGCATAGGTATGTGCACGTCACTTCTATCAACAGATAGGTAATGTCTGTTATGTAACAGACAAAGCTCAAGAGAGCTAGGTACGATTGACTGTAAGGTCAATTGTTCTCACTAGGATCTCTGTCTGTAGTGGTAAGTTCACTCTAATACCAATAGGTATATATGTAGAGGAACAGACGTCTCAAGCTCCTGCTAGTTAATATTATAACAAAGGAGGATAGAAGACAACTCATATAGAGTGCCAAGTGAGACAAGAGACTTATCCTTGTAGGATAGTCGAGTGGATCTTATTCTGTTGAGAGGTAGAAAAGATGGATGAAAACTCCCTTTAAAACTCCTTATTATTCCAGCCAGAAGGGCTAGGCTATATATACTAAATACATGTTTGTACTTGTATATATGACTACGAGTAATTAGCCAATAGCATAAAGTACTTGTAGGTTAAGTTAGGTTAGTGGATATTGGCTTATCCAATAGCGTAAGTATCTCGATCAGCATCAGTCATCATTACAAGAATGATGAGTAAGACACTTCATAGATGAGCCTAGCCAATGGCGTATAGTGCTCTAATCTAGTAGTCATGAGTATGACTATCTAATCATAGATTAGATAAGATCTTATCTTCGAGATATAGCTATTAGGATAGTAATAGTGTAGAATCCACTATCCTTTCGTACTTAGCATTACTATGCTTTAGATAGCGATATGGACATGGCTAATGCCAGTCCTATAGAAAGGTAGTAGTGATAATAAGGAATCACATACAGTCATCCACCGTCATTTGCGTCAGCAAATTTGCATGGACATGCATGCCACAACAATGATAAATGCTCAACATCAGAGGCTACAGAACCATTTGTATACATATGAATAGTGGTTTAAATAAACATGGGCTGCATCCATGGGGTTATGTAGTTGTGGTTGCGTGTGTAGTGTTTGAGCTGTTATCGTGCTCGCACCACCATTTGCGACAGACCAAAAGAAGCATATCAGCAGAATTGTTACGTTGATCTCTATCTAGCCGGTTATCAATTTTCAATTCCACCATCTTCTGTGGCACCCAAGGTCTGGTTTCCTCTTTTTTTTCTGCCTCTATTGTCTGTTTCTTAGTCTTTGAGTATGCATGGCCTACCATTGTAACTGACTCAGATGTTTGGTGACACTGAACACTTTTTTTGAACAAAGCTATTGCCGCCTATCGGTGCCTTGATTTCCATTTTAGGAATAATTGGTTGCGATAAGATGACAATAATGACCTAGAATACACACTGTACTGGCATCCTCAAGGCAAACCAATACAGAGTCGTTCATCAAGATCTTTATGCTGCAAATAATTTCATAGTTACCTCCATGCATCCACCAGGTCTTTAAGCACTGGAAATTTTAAGTTGTGTGGAAAGTGAACAATGAATAGCAAATCACTTCATTTCACCTCGGGATTGATGCATCACACGAGATTCAACAACTATTATATACACTACATATATTGTATCTACAGTACAGTATCATATCCTAATTGGTTAAACAACTTGGGCAGCAAGTTGCATGGCAGAGCACCTTGATTTGTGGTGGTGACGCAAATGACGGTGGGAACGCAAATGACAGTGGATGACTGTACTACACTTTCAACACTCGCTCTCTTGCCACTGCCGTCATTCACACCATCGCCACCATTCATGCCATCAATACCACTGCTGTCTGCTACACTGTCCCCACTGTCAAGTTGTTTTCACCGTCGCTAGCTGTTCCAACGCCACCATCAACACCACTATCACGTCGCCCGTCACCACTACCAGCACCACCGTCCTTGCCATTGCCGTCTCCGTCCTCAATCGTATCCGAGTCAGTATGCTCGTTCTCATGCCGCCCCCTCTCAACAGCAATGTGTGCATTTTGTGATGAAGAACGCCATTTTATTCGACAGTGCCTGTACGTTGCGGGGTACCTCTGCATAGGTGTCGTTGTTCAAGGCTCTGATGGCCGTTGATATCTCCCAGGTGGTGCACGGATCCCCCATCTCCCCAGTTGCATGTGCGTGCATGCTAGCATAGATCGCCTCATCGCCAACAGACGCTTGTCTCCCTCCACATCATACGTCGCCACCGTCACCTCCACCGCTGCTAGTGTTTTAAGGTCTGGTCCTAAGACCAATGAAAAACTGATTTTTAACTGGACCGGACTGATAAAGACCGGTCCTGATTGGTCTGGTCCATCCTGGTTTTGATTTACATCAGTCTTGGTCTTTTGATTTTGAGAAAATCAAAAGACCGACCAAAAACCAGTCAGGACCAGTCTTTTGGGCGGACCTAAGTTAGCCCCTATTAGGTAGTATATTGACCGATTTATCCTGATTTTCCCACATGTTTACGATTTTATTTGACATAGTTATGATAATTTCTAAAAGTATCTTCTCCAAAATGACATATGACTCGAGATCGGCCATATCTTGGCCGCATATGGGCAGAATTACATAATTCTTGGCGGATAATGTAGCCACGTGACCCGGCTAACATCGGCACAGCCACCCCTAAGCGCCGATCTCATGCTATTCTATTCTCAGATATAGGTTTTCTAAGTAGATATACTCGAGAATAACATGTAATCTTAAATCGGTTTTTTGTGGTCTTGGTCCGGATATGGTCTCGGTCTTGCCCATATAAGGCAAAAAAAGACTGGACCGGACTTTAAAACACTAACCACTGCACCATCTCGAGTCGCCGTGCCCTCTCACCAAGTCGCAGACACATTGTTCGTGATCCCTCCCGATGCACTCGCTGACCCATTATTTAGCACGTATATCGCCAAGGCCTGGCACAAGTATCAAGCCTATCATGTTCATGTGTCGCCGTCATCTCCTCTCCCGTCCTCGCCATCCACCCAGCCATCTTCCTCCTCGTCTTGTTCACCATTCGTCCCTCTGCCATCTTACCCCCATATCCCTCGCCATTCCACCTCGCCGCCGTTCAAGCCATCCCACTCGTCGCCATCGCCATTGTCATCATCTGTTTCACCACCTTCGCTGTCCACCCTGCCATTTCCCTTCCCGTCTCATTCATCGTCCATCGACTCGCTGCCTCTTTCATCCCCGTTTCTTTTGCCCTCCGCCTCGTCGAGTCTCGTGTTACACCCATCCCGCCACATCCTTCCTCATCCACCTAGTTTCATTTATAGGTCGTCCTGCTGCTGTCTCGCCCCCAGATCCCCTGTGTCACCACTCACCACCCTCCACCTCCTCATTCCCGTTTCTCTCGTATCCCCACACCTAGTCATTCCTTTCAACACTCCCACGTGCCCTGTTCCCATTTTTTGCCAATTGTGTCGCCTCACTGCAGCATAAATTGTTTATTTTTGCTTCGACCAGCTCTGGCCACATTGGCCTTTCATTTATCATTTCTTTCATCGCAGTTGTGTTGTCACCACCCCCCTTGTGCACCTGGCCCGAGTGCCATTCGCTAAGTCCTGTGCAGGGGGGGATTCATTTCTTTTGTCTTTGTTTCATTTTAGCTTTCATTTTTTTTAGCATTTTTCTCGTCGTTTTCAATCATGATGCAATCGCGCATCCATACAGTCTTCGTCTCGTCGTTGAGTCCCTGCCGTGACGCACGCCGACATACTCAAGTATCTCGTTTTCGCTTTTTTTGACTATTTTTGTTTTACCATCACTGTGCCCGTTGCCAGCAGTTTCATCTCGCCACTGTCTTCATTTGGCCCGTGTGCCATTGTTTCCGTTCCATTTTGCTGCCGCTGTGCCCATGTGCCAGCGATCCTGTCGATCTTGTTCCATTTTTGTCTCATCTCGTTGCCGTTGCAGTGTTGCTGTGACCGTCGCCAGTGATCCCATTCAGTCTGCCATCTCATTGTCATTGTGCCCATGTGCCAACCTTTCATTCAGAGTCCCTGCTGTGACGCACGCCAGCACACTCATTTTCTCTCGTCCCGTCTCGTTCGCCGTCGTCGTCATTGTGCCCGTGTATCAACATTTCCTTCATCTTTGTCACTGTGATTGTCACCAGCGATTCCATTCTGTTTTGCCTTGTCACCATCTCGTATAGTATCATTACATTTATTTTTGTCTTGTTTTTGTCCCATGTTATTAGGGTCTGTCGTGGGTATGGGTGGGGGTACCAGCTCTGGATACCCATACCTTTACCCACACCCACACTATGGGTATGGTGGGTACATGGTGGGTATGGTTTTGAAAATATTAAATTATACATATCACTTGAATACTAATGAATTCACCTATAATCAGTATTTAGTGACCTTGATGTTGCAAGACCCATGGGTAAAACCCACCGTGGGTATGGGTGGGGGTATGAGCTGAAATACCCATGGGTATACCCACGACAGACCCTACATGTTATTCATTTTCATCTCATTCCATTCTGATTTAGTTCCGTTTCGCTGATCGTTTAAAAAGGGAGTGTTGCCAATAGAAAGAAATAGAAAGACACAAGAAGAACTTTGCAAGTCAAGTAGGATGCTCGCACCTCCTTCACCAACTAACCCACTCGCCGTCTCACCCCGATCCCTTGTCCCACCACACCATTCCTTGCGCCACGCCGTTTCTGTCCACCTCGTCACCATGCTGCCGCCATATCCTCCATTTCACCATTAGCGTGCCCCATTCCCGTTCCCACCATGCCCTGTTCACCACTTCACCATTCGCATGCATCCCGTTCCCACCTTTGTTCGATTGTGTCGCCTCATAGCGGCGCAGACCATTTATTTTCTGTTTATTTCATCTGTTTGTACTCAGTCCCCTCCAATTTCTTGCACACATGACCAGGAGGTCAATATCTATGTCCTGTGCAGGGGGTGACTCGTTGTTCTCATCACTGTTTCCTTTTCGCGTTTGTATTTTCATATTTTATTGATTTCCAGGCCATAAATCATTATTTTCGCAGTTGCGCACGTCCTGTTTCTCATATTCATATTAACCAATATCATCTCCACACTGTGCCCATGTGCCAGCGATCCTTTGTTCATTCCGTCCCACTCCCCGTCGTTGTGCCCATGTGCCAGCAGTCTTATCCCGTCCTGTTTCAGCATTTTCGTCCTGTCCTGTTTCGTTTTGTTCTATACCGTTTGTTCTTATCACATCGCCTTGTTCCGTTTTCATTTCGTTGTTACGATCGTCTCAAGATCCCCTATGTATCTCTTTTTCCTTTTGCTATTTCTCCCTCTTCACCTTCACTTGTATTCACGATGTATCTTAGACCTCAGGTGATTTCGCCTGCTTCACATCACTGATGGTCCACTCTTCTCCGATCCCTTTCCTACTCTTCCCTATCGTTGATCTGATATCTTTCTATCTCTATGCCTACCTTCTGACTCATGCTGATATCATTCATCAGTCATCGCTTACTGTACAGTCTAGACTCCCGCAGCTTCTGACTCATTCCATACTGCAGATGACTCGTCCTTTCCATGCAGTTCCACTGCCTTCCATCTCTTTAGTATTTAAGGACTCGTATCTTCACTTGTAACCCTCTAAGCTAGAGCTACTTGGAATATCACTAAGTCTCCTGCGAACCCCCTCGAGTCCCTCGCCTCATAGTCCCTCTGAGTCTCTGCCCTCTCGGGTGTGTCTTAGCCCCTAAGTCTTCGAGTGACGTGACTCCTTGTGAGTTCCTCCTCGAAAGAACCTTTAGTCTTCTGGCTTCGCCAGGCATTACGCTTGCTTGGCCTATCCTCATCTTAGCCCTTGCCCCCAAGTCAACATCTGACCCTACCTGGGCCAGGTGTAACATTCGTTCCATTCCGTTTATTTTGTCTCCATTCAATCAGCCGCCATCAAACCATTAAAATAAAGGACATACCGCCGGTAGAAGAGTTGTCAAAAGGAGATCGAAGACAAGTTGGGTCGGACTCCCGCATTAGTTCATTCTCAGTTCATTTCATCTCGTTTTTCTTCTCTTTTAGCTCGATCCGGACGCGCACACCAACATGACACCAAACCGCATCCGTCCCCGATCACACTGTTCCCGCCATCATCGTCGCGTCCCGTTTCACATTATTCCACACACGTCCCATTCATTATGCCTGCCTTCCGTCTTATTTTGTCCCATTCTGTTTTCACCACGTGCTGTTTTATTCTCGTCCCATCCATTTTTTATTTTGCTGTCATTTCGTTTTCATGGTGTTTTCATTGCGTTTTGTTTTGTTTTCTTCGTTCCGTTCCATTTTCATTGACCATTTAAAGGAAATACTGTCCGAAGTAGAAGAGAAGAAGAAAGACGCACAAAGAAGAAAAGTCAAGTTGGACCCTCGCATCCCAGGCCAATCAGCGGGTATAGATGTGAAAGATGCACGACGAAGACAAGACAGGTTGGACTCCCGCAACTGTAACCGTTCTCATCTGTTATTCTGTCATACTTATCATTTTTCCGTTCATTTAGTGTTGTTTGTTTGTTTCATTTCATTTTCATTTAGCCTGACATGGACACGGACACTATCGTCAGATTCGTCACAGTACCAGACCCCCACCGTTCCATTTATTTCATTTTTACATCTCATTTCCATTTATTATCGTTTTGTTTTGTTTTCATTTAGCTGGACTCGGTCAGACACACTGGCAGGTACCGATGCAGACACAGATGCACAGACAAACCATGAGTGTTACAGGACTCAATGACCCACTGGCACGTTACATGGACTCGCCATCCTTATTCACCGAGCTTGGACTCAGTCATCCCCAGCTGTACCCCTGTCATCAGCCAAGTCCTGTGTGGACCACGCGAAATCAGTCATGCACCACACACTTTCGAGTCAAGGCACCCGCTTCCGCTACACGTCACTCATCATCATCCCGATCATTTCAGCTTTGCTCATTAGCTGACTAGGGACAGTCAGCATTCAAGTCCTGTGCGGTTGTGGAGCTCAGATGCTCCCTGAGACGATATAGGGCCTCCATCCACCATTCCCATCGCTCCTGATCATTTCCTGACTCGTCCTGCGTTAGTCCGCTCCAGTCCGACCCTTTTTCCTGCGCTCCCGACATGCTCAGACTGATTTGTTTTTGCTATTCTTCATTCCCTTTTCGCTTTTAGCCTTCTTTAGAGTTCGTTTATACTTCCTTCATAGTTTTTTAGCAGTCCCAAGTATGCTCGAGGACTATAAAACCCTGTCTGTTGTATTTTTGCAGGAACCTATGTTTTTACCTCTGACTTTCACCTTGCATGCACATCCCCTCACCATCTTACATCTTGTCTTGCTTTCCTTCACACATCCCGCTCCTTTCCTCATCATTTCCTGTGTTCCCGATAGTCTGGTCCGGTTTCCCGTGCTCCAGACTAGTCATTCTGAGCTCGGAAATGCTCGGAAACTCCTTCCCATTGCTTGGACTCACCTGTCTACACCTACCTCAGGCTGACCCACAGGATCCCTGGAACATATCCCACTTGCACCCCACTCCACCTATTTGAGTATCTACAGCGGAATAATCATGTAATGTAGAGTGCACAAAAAAAACCACATGGCAAACCAAAAAAAGCAAAAAATGTGGTGTCAAGGGACCAACACAATACAGCCGACTTTGTGAGAAAAGTGTCAGGAATTTCTGACTCAGGTCAGTCATTGCCTGGTAATTTTTAGATGCTACATGTGCTCATTATATGAAAAAATAGATATGGTTGACCAATGAATAATGAATCATGGTTATATATATAATGTCTGTGGTATTGAGTGATATAACTGACCGCACCAATGTTTTTGAAGGCCTGTTGCACACTGTAACTTTACAGTAGTTAGCTATTGCAAAATTTACTACAACATCATACACATATAATAATAATTATATTGCAACATATACCTGATCCTATTGCAATGATTATCCCTGTAGCAGAAGCCTTTGATTCATCATGCCATTGGCAAAGTTGTCACGGCACTCCCATGCTTACATAATTGCACCTCATGCACTGCTGGCACTTCCTGAACATCTGCCACATATCCATATTTGGACACATAGATACAAATATGCCCTCTCCTGCCCTTTTTTCCTTCACCACTTGTTCCCCTGGCCTCAATCATTATTTTTACTATTATGATAGTATTATAGCATAAATTATAAAGATTTTGACAGCTTGAAGTATAATATTAGATTCTATATATAGGTAGATATGTAGATATGAGCAGAAAAGACAAAAAGTGATCACAAAATTTACTGAGTAGATAGATTACTTCAGAAAATTCATTCTGAATTACCAGGTATGTATTAGAATGCTTCTCTTGCAGCATTTAGCATTGGAATTTTGGAGTGGATCCTGTAACAGTACATGTAAATAGTCCTCCTATCCTTGATTTGCAAAACTTGAAAGTGGTTCATATTTTTAATCTGATAGGTAGATCTGTTGTGAAAAATTATGGAGGTGTAGCTAGTATATATATCTATATCATATCAACATCTTGGAGTAGAAGGAACTTGTTCTGTAATTCAGGAGAAGAAATGACCTTCTACCCCTGTATTTTCAAAAAGCAGTTCACAATCCACCAGGTAACTATATTCTGTAAATTGTAGACATATATCTGATACATGTATATACATTGTTAAGCACCGACTCTGGGAGAATGCTAGAACAGTCTAGCAACACAAACAACCTAAAAAGAAGACTCGTAAGGAGTAAGGGAATGATAAGGGCAGAAGCCGTTAGCGTCGGGGATCATATGCACTTGGTGCTTACTGCTGTAGAGTCACAGCAGCCCTAGTCTTGAGGACGAGGACGACGTCAAGCGGATAAGAGAGAACAATGTTGAATGGTCATACAGAGTTGCAGAGGACTTAGTAGAGACAATGAGACAAGGGGGGAAAACAATACTAGACTGAGGTAATCAAAGTACAGGTGCTACTCTTTATATACCTAGCTAGATGGTACACAGACCATGTAATAACACCTGCCCTAATTGACAGATGCTGCCCTCAATACTACATTATGCATCTAATTTGTATACCAGATTGTCAAACTCAACAGACAACCCCAGAAGAGGCAAAAAGTTCAGCCAACAATGAGTTGAAGCACATCACTGGCATGTATCACCCCACCGATCTACAGCCTCCTACCCAACTTGCAGCCGAAGAAGACCACTATTGCAAGCCATCCCAGCTTGCAACCCCTCAGTTCCAACTTGGACATCATGATCTCTGGTAAGTCGCTTTCACAACCAGGATGTCACTGGTGTCAATGTTGATGAGGTGAATCAGAGTGAGGATGTTGATGATGAAGATAATGACACTGAGTGCTTACGTGAGAGTGCCTTGGAGCATTGTCCTGGTTGCTTACTTCTTCGTAGCGTGAGACCGATTTCTTCTTTAATGTGGATGGGTGGGATGAAGGACCTTGAGATGTCTAGTATTGTAGCACATGGTCAGTATTCCCTAAAACTGTGACTCACTTTTAACACATTGCAAAGCTGCTCAATAAGCTCCCATTCATGGTCCCCCATCTCAAACTTCCTCAAGCCTAAATCCTGGTCCTGGGTGTTACAATTGTCTCCAGAGTTCTCTCTATGTCTTTTTTCTCTCTTTTTTTCTTTCGCTTACCGCCTTTACTTCATCTTCACTTTGTATCATAGATCTTGGGCAATTTCTCATCTTGTTCCACATCGCTGATGATCCACTTTTCCCCTATCACTGTTCCTTATCCTTCCTATCTCTGCTCCGAGTTTGTCCTATCTTATTTCTGATCCTCTGAATCATGGCTTTGTCATAGCCTCATTATTGTTCTGTCATCTTTGATTGATGTATGATTAATCCTCTATAGCTTCTTACTCATCCATGCTGCAGATGATACATACCCTTCCTCGTGATTCCATTGCACCACATACTAGTAGTACTTAAAGACTGTATCGTTGTTTTGTAACCCTAAGCTAGAGCTACTTGGAATACACTCTGAGTCTCCTGCAATCCCTCGAGTCCTTAGTCCCTTCATCCCTTAGTGCCTCAGCCCTCTTTGGGTGTGACCCCCTCTTAGTACCTTTGTCCCAGAAGTCTCACCAGATGTTACATTTGCTTGACTACTCCTCCTTCATCCCTAGTCTTTGCCCACCCTCCAAGTCTACATCCGACCCTGCCTGGGCCAGCTGTAACAGCAACTGTAGAAAAGCTTACATTATACAAGTTGCAAACAAATTTCATGAAAGCCTCAATACTGAAGGAAGGCTTGCACAAACGGATGCAGCGATAGAGCTCCAAAGTGTGAATCGAGAAACATAGGGAGGGCAATATAGGAGAGTTTGGAAGATAGCCATGACAAACGAGTGTGATTGCCATTTTGCAGTCCACCCAAAGGGAAAAGGTAACTGTAGATACCACCGAGTATATATCAAACACGTCCAAGGTAAGCTCCTCACTGCATCCGCGGAGACATCAGCCCCATCTTCATTTCTAGTTGGGTAACACCAGGCCAGGTATGCCTCAACTGTACTATCCATGAGGGGTGCCCAGTTGGCCTGGAGTCTTGTTTGATGTTGGTGCCATGGATGCACACCACCTATGAAGGCAATCAGACCATAATGAAAAAGCGTCAAGATTATACATACGGCTTGCCAAGAGCATCATTCAACATATCCATAAACAATTCATCACTCTGCATATGGTCTGGAAGGCCTTCAAGAGTTACTTCGAACTCTATGTCACAGGACTCGATATCCATTGCCCCATCATCCTGATGAAATGCAGCAAGGGCCTGTTGGGATTGCTGCCCAAGACCTTGAACGGAACATCATTGAAAACGACACAATGCATTACCAACTTTTGGCTTACCAGCCTCTGTATCCAAGGTATAGTGTCCCACATGGTGTTCACGCTCTTCCAGCTCATCTATGAAGTGTCTTTCTTATCATTCTTATAATGATGATTGATGCTGATTGAGTACTTACGCTATTGGATAAGACTATCCACTAACCTAACTCAACCTAAGAGTACTTTATGCTATTGGCTAAATACTCTTAGTCATATATATTAGGTAATAATTGTATCTAGTATATATAAGCCAGTCCATAGGGCTGGAATAATAAGAACTTTTCCACCTCTTATATGAGTGAAAAAAGAACTCGGCTCTACTAAGCTACAGCACTAGTAAGACAACTATATGCTATAAGCATAAGGTAGGTTTGTCCCTTTTCACCTACTAATAGAAAACAGGACACTAGTAGTACTAGCTATCAACTACTTTACCACTATGGACAGAGATCCTAGTGAGAACGATTGACCTTACAGTCGATTGTACCTAGCTCTTATGAGCTTTGTCTGTTATCTAATGGACATTACATATCTGTTGATAGAGGTGACATGCACATACCTATGCACTCACATGGAGCCTGTCTAGGTCTCCTTTACCTACTATGTAGAGCTACCTACTATCTTATAGTAGAAATTACCTACCTTATGGTAGAGATATGTTATGACACTATTGCGTTCACTTTATCTATCATGTATGTGATAGTAGTTATGAGTCACCACCTTATCTCTAGCACCGTCCTTTAGTTGTTACTGAGATGAGAGTTACCACTACACTTAGGTAGTAAGAAACATGAGCCCCTAACGGGATTACCTATATAGCTCACACTATATAGAGAGTTTCCTATTGCCAGACCACTAGGAGTTAGTTAATGTTATGTGGTACATTCCTGCCACATATCATGCTTCCTACCATGAACCACTGGTAGAGAATAACATAAGTCTGGATATAGAGAATAACTGATATCATAGAGATCGTGTCAACAGCTACGCACATTCCTCTCTTGCTACTCGTTCAATCGTTCTGCTCGGAACCACCTTAATGAGCAGACAAACCCTGTGCACTGTACGCTAGTCACATGGTACAATTTCTATAATGGAGCAGTCATATGTGGTCATAATTAAGTTTCTCTACAAAAGACAGATTACGTGCATAACACAAGAGGGAAGAAAGTTTGCTTGGGATGGTGCAAGTAACCATGATGGACTCCTTCATCTTTTGGATGAATGAGGACAACTAATCTTGTCCACATTGTTCTAACCAAGGCAATGTTCCACAGTATAGGAACATAAGAGAGTAAGCAAGCACTTCAAGATTGTCTCGGTGACTGAGCTCTTGTTTAAGATGGCTGTTTAGTGAGGCAAAAGCTAGAGTGCTGATGAGTGTGTTGTATTCTTGCATGGGAATATGGATGTGCAATTGCTGATGATGATATTGCTTTGCAGTACTGAAGTCAATAAGGAAAATAATATCCTGGATTTCTCCAATTCCCATAACAATGTTGTGAGGCTTGATGTCATGGTGGATGAAGTTTCTTGAGTGAACATATCCAAGACGAGATATCTAGATCACGTCCAAAAAGTTGTGTTAGTCTGTTACTTTATATTGCATGCCAGCAACTCACTCACCATCTGCAGCCCCAACCAGGCAACATGATACAAGTCAAACCAGGAGATGTGGTATGGATTATTTTGTCCAGGGACAACCCAAGACCATTACACAATATGATTCCTCTCTGCCAAACCAGAGAGGTCGTGGGAACCCAATGACACCCGGTCCTTGAAGCTGGGTCAGGATTGAATATTCATGCAGCAATGACAATACTCAGTTGGTGACAGGTTCAAGTTTGATTGCGATGATTTGGTCTGTTATAATACGAATCCAGAGTAGACTGTAGCTGAATTTTGACCCATCAGCCACAATGTACTGAGTCACAACTTATTGTGGTATTGGTAAGTCTGACTCACCATATGAACTTGACCCCAGCTTTTTATCCAGTCGGTATCTACCATCTATATGGACAATATCCATCTTCCTATGTTGATTGTGGTCAGTAAGTCACTTGATTTTTTTTCCTGCAGCTGGCTTGTTCATTTCAGTTGTTTCAGTTGTTGGTGATCACTGACCAGGATCGCTTGTGTCTGTACCTGGATGCTGGAGTATTATGTGTGTAAGTGTTCAAATGACAGTTATGCATGCTGACTGTTTGTGGTTTGATAGCACTCTTGGCAAGTTGGCAGTGCTGGCATTTGATCAACAACAGCAGTCCAAAGTAGGCTCAAAGTTGACAGTTGCTCCTGGACAGAGTTCAAACTATTTGTCAATATGCTAATTCTTTCATATTTCCTTTCAAGTATGTAAGTTTCACCAGGTTCACTGCGTGGTTTGTGGTCCAACATAAATTTTGTCCTAAGTAGATTCTGGCTTTGGTTAGGACTTATGCTTTGTTAGTTCTGGTTAGTGTGCCTGGACAAGCTTGGTTGGGATAGAAAAGTGTACAGAAAAGTGTACAGAAAAGTGTACAAAAAAGTGTAGTGAAAAGTGTACAAAAAAGTGTACAAAAAAAGTGTAGTTTAAAGTGTAGTAAAATGTGTAGTAAAATGTCTACCAAAAAAGTGTAGTGAACAGTGTAATAACAAAGTGTAGCATGGTCATGTGACCCTGGAGAGCATGGGAAAACCTGTAGATCCTACATGGTCTGTAGAACTGGAGGAGCTGTAGAGTTGTTGGATCTGAAGAGCCTGTGGTAGTCTGTGGAGTCTGTAGGCAAAAAACTGGTTTGCTGATGTAGCCTGCAATTGATTCATGAACTCCCATCCGTTTACACTCACTTGCAACTACACCAAAGGAAGCCTTTGTGCCATAGCTGGATGAGAGTCATAGGACAGAGGAAGTATTTCAGAGAGCAGTCAAACTTCTCTCAAGGTCCATGATGTCCACCATTTTGGAATCCAGTACATGCATACTTTGTGTGTAGTAATCTATCACATCATCTCCTTCAAGGCTCATTGTCCATGAATATAAATTTGCTCAGTCCTCATTGTACTATAAAATCAGAGTTATCAGGTCTTCAAGAGCATCAATCCAAAGGAACCCGTTGCATATCTTGTGCGAGAAACAGTCCTATTTGGGAAAAGACCCAAGTAAGTAAATGAGCAGTATTTTCTGTGTAGAGCTTACGTCCAATCAAAGGTTAATGTACAGCCTTGCTGATGGCATACTCATTCTGAAATGCCCAAACTTGGCTCTCAATATGGCATAAACCGATCCCTTGGGCACTTCTCAGACAGAAAGTGGAAAGTGTTTGAGGGCATAGGAATCACCACTTGGGACTCATCCAAGTGTCTGTATTAGAGACACTGCAAGTATATGAATAGAAGTGCGTATTCTATGTGATGTATCTATACACTTTATATACTGAGTTATATGGTCCATGAGAATGTTCTACTTAAGGTAGTCCATGTGAAGTATGTAGATAGTGTCAAACCAAGTCGGACTAACATTGGACTGGTGTTCTTTCAACAAAGCTCTACAATGTGCTAAACCTGTATGCATTGGTCAAGGAGCTTCAGGAAGTGTTGAACCAGAGACTGCTTCGTTTAAGCACATCTCTACCACTGATGCTGCAGTGGGAGATTGAGAAACAGGTTTACAGAGTCAATAACCTCAAAGAGCCTTTTACACTGCTCGCTTGCATATACAGTTGTATACAAGGTCAGTCTCGCCTATGTGGACTGCCGACCGGATCATCAGCCTCGTCTGACGATTTCATTGCGCTGTCTCTGCAGACCGACCTACCACAAAGATTACACTGCATGGAGAAAAGTGTCCAATGGTGTGATCGCCTCAGGTTTATCACAACTCAGCAGAATTGATGCAAGTCAGTGCACCAAAGCTGATTTGTCACACCTGCATGCTCACGCTACCCAGGAGGCACTATATTGAAATTTGACCAGCTTTGCTGGCTTGAGCTGCAGAGTCGCAGCTAGCTGAAGTGAGCCAAGTCAATCATCACACTTTGGTTTGGCTCCATGACAGCTCAGCTAATCTATGGGCTCAGCTCCAGCTTAGGTCGGCTATGAGCCAGAGCTGCAGAAACACTTTCGCCACTCCTGATCTCAAATTGGTCTTGGTTCCTGGTGGGGTCACACTGCCTGTTGATGGTCACAAACTCTTTGCTATCGTCAAGTGTGCCTTCAGCCAGAACCATGGAGTCCTGATGGAGAAAGTTAGGGAGGTGGTCCGGGGCTGGCCTGACACTCTTCTTCTCATCATTGTGATTAATGAGGTACAAGATTATTGCTCCCCAAAGGAGGATAGTGCAACCTGGAAGTTTTTTCCCGACAGCAGGACTGCTTATCACCTCAAGAATTCTATGCTCTTGTGGCTACTCTCTCTATTTCTGCCGATGATGATCATGGTTCCAACTCCCACAGTTCTCATGATAATGGCGATTCCCACTCTACTAATCACTTTCTGACCCACAGCAGTCCACCTCTGACAATGAGGTTGACGGTTCCAACTCCACTAGTCAGTCTGATGATGACCATTCCATTTGTGTTGATACCAGTCATGCTTGCTGGGCACATGTGGTGCCACGTCAACCAAATTGAATAGTATGTGTGGATGAAGGGAGACAGTGATGATATTATCAATCTTGATGACAACATCAAGGGTGTTGGCATGAGTATTTGTTGTATCACATTATCACACTTGCAGCTCTACCTTAAGTCCCTCCTGACTCATTCTTTTTCAAGCAATTGTAATTTGTACCCTCAGATTGCAATGTAGGAGGTTGACCCAATGATAGCTAGAGGACAGTCAGCAGTGAAGGATAGATTTGCTCAGATGGTCAGAGAGCTCCACCCTAGATCCAACCAGTGTGGAGTGGAAGAGGCGAAACTTGCAGTCAAGTTCAATTGGAGCAATGTACAGGTAGACTCAGTTGTCCTGTGACTCATTGGGTTCCACGTATGGTTATGTGTTGAAGGTTGAATCTTAACACATAAGTTTATCTAGAGCATATTGTACATGTACATTCAACAATGTTCACATTTAGGTCATCTATTGTTCCATTGACTCAATCTTCACCTACTTGAAGTTGTATATTACATTGAATGTTTCTCCTTTTGTGTACACATGTTATGAATGTTAAACTATCCAGTTGCTTTCCGAACAAATGAATGGTTTTAGCCCCACACTGCATGTCACACGAGGCCCAGGCTAGAACTATGATATGATTTAATTGGAGCAGAGTAAGTGCTACACCCATTTATATATGGAGGCGAACAGAGCACAATTTGTCTCCGTCTTGTACAATCTGCTGGCTGAATGGTGTCCATGGGATGTGTTTGATAGGGGACCTCACAAAGAGATTTATTTATTGTGATTAGTGTTTTAAAGTCCAGTTCAGTCTGGTTTTTTGCCGTTTTTGGAGAAAAAGACTGTGGATTGTGGGCTGCCAGTATTTATAGGCACTAGCCATAAGCCTTGGAGTTCTCTGTTTTGTTTCCATTGGTTGGAAGCATGAATCCATCTAGCCCAGAAGGGATAATAATTGCTCTGATCATATATGCATTGCCACAGATGATATATATATAATTGAAATAGTTGAAAATATGATCCAGGATGATGATGAGGGGTCTAGAGCTGATTGTAAACCATTGGATACATCCATACATGTATTACTCACATGCCTACATCTTATATAACTACACTTTTTAGCTACACTTTTAATTACATTTGTTTGGTGGTCAACTACCCTTTTCAATACATTTTTTGTACACCTGACGACACTTTTCACTATACTTTTTTCGTAGTCAACTACTCTTTTCACTACACTTTTGTTGATAGTCAATTACACTTTGCGCTACACTTTTTTGGTACTTTACTACATTTTGTCACCACTCTAGGATGCTCATATAATCACCTTTAATCCATATTCATGTTGTAAATTGAAGGTTTGATATTTTATATTATCTATATGTGATCACAGTAATTAGATTAAATTAGATCATGATAAGAGCAATTAAAATAATAGATTTATGACAACCAATATAAATATTACATTACATAAAATCACTAACTACTGTGAATGTCCAATTCATTTGGGTGTTCCATTCTTGTTCCATGGGTATCCAATTCTTATACATAAGTGTTCCATCTTTCTTTTGTATGTGTTCCATTTTGTATATGAGTGTCTCATGCTGGTATTGTGGGTGTTCCATTCTGTATGCAGATCTCCCATTATGTATATAGGTATCCCATTGAGCCTCTGGAAGTCCCATTTATGTGCTATAGGCTCCAATTAGTATATGTGATTGTGACAGTTACACCATTTGCATGCAAATATTATTTGTACTGGCAATCAACAATATGAGGTTGGGTGTCCCATACATATTACATAGTATGGTTGAATACCTCCAAAGCCTAACACCATTGTACAGCCTGAGGATACCAGATATCATGTGGCAGCTCAACTCGGAGCTCTTTTCTGCCTCATTGGCCTGATCGTATCAGTAATATAGAGAAATATGTAGTTAGCCACTGGCAGGTATCGTCAACTGAGTCGACTTAGACTACTCACAGTCCAACAATAGCCATCAACAATTCCATGGATGACAATACCCCAATTAATCAGCTTGTGGTGTTCATCTATGTGCCATAAGGCATTCAGGTAGGAAACATGGTATTGGCAACGATGGATAGTCTGTCACTTCCACAAAACACCACCAAAAGGATCGATCCAACAGAGAGAAGAGGCAATGTGATGCTATTGAATATGCAAGCCATACCATTGTAGAGAACCTGCTAGATAATGTATCCCAGATTATGGTTTATGGTGGCGAAAGTAATGGAGCAAGAGATCTAATTTGCCATTGGTGATGAGGGTATACATAGTGTACTTCCACAGACTCACTAAGCAGAGATATTTTAGCATGCATACAGGACAAATATCATGGATACATGTAGAATGCTTATTGCTCTAGTGCTCTTTGTTGTGCATCACCGAGTTGCTGCAACAGCAAGCCAAAGTGTGCAATACACTCTAGTACCCAGTGCAAGGGAAGATCGACCTGATGTGCAAGAGTTTTGAGTACATGGAGAATTGGTATAGCATCACAGTTGATTGCATTCAGATGGTATCATAGCTGGGTAGGGTCGCCTCTAGAGCTTGATTTATGAACAACCCCACCCTGAAAGACTCAGAACAGCTTGCAAGGAACAGTATATTGGGGATATTATTGAGGGTGGGGGGCTAGGTATTGAAGATAATATTACTGGTAGTGCAATAGTAGCTATCAAGACATGATTTGCATCACTGTCATCATAATACAGTAAATGGTGCAGATATAGCTATAGAACCCAGCAAGCATTTCCTCTGGGTCAAAAAATTCACCACTTCAAGTTTCTTGCTCAGGCCAAAACAAAAGAGCACAAAAGAGCAGCAAAAAGAATATGGACAAGGTATGTACAGTGCACCAGGTTAGTTTAAGACAGTGCAAGGGCAGGGACAAGGTGCAGGCTTGGGCTGTAGTTGATGCTGCAGTAAATTTTGGCAAGAGGGGGGAATTGAACTTACAGTTTCAGCTGGTAATCCTGCACCGCAACACAACAGGGGCCAGACACACTAAACCACTAGGCTACATGTCCTTTGCTACTGTTGCACCTATTTATCCTCAAGTTGACATTTTATGCCCCTGGGTCGGGCAACTGTGACAGCTACAGATATGAACCCAGTGGTGCATGCACCTTGGACAACTGCCCTCTAACTTTCCCACCCCACATGCCCGCTGCCCCTTCCCACTACATGCACACAACACCAACAACCCACAGCAATGCTCACGGACGGCGAGCATGTCTGAGACTCCACTGTGGACAGCGACGACTCGAGTCAACAGCAATGCTGATTTCCTGCATGCACCCACCAATGCCCAGCTGAAGACACCAGCATCAACAGCAACAACAGCACACATGCACCTTCACGCTGCACACGACGACACGTGCATACTGCATACATGCTCCCTCATACAACAATAACGACAACGATGAGACAATGCCACAATGCAATGCATGGTGGGGGCGATGTGAGGATGGAGACGGCAGCAGCACAATGAGGACGGGAAAGACAACATTGGACGTGCATTTTCACTTTTCTCGATCCCTCCCCCACTCACTTGCCCACTCTCCTCAAGGCTCACCACCCTCACGCACAGTGCCAACGACTACATGCGCACACCACACATAGTGATTTAAAGTCTGGTCCAGTCTGGTCTTTTTAAATTTCCAGCAGGCAACCGGACCAGACTGGTGAAAAATAGATTCTAAATTATGCAAGACTGGACCACAACCAATGGCAACCGGTCTGTAACAGTTGTGCACCGGTTTCAAGACTGGTCAAGACCGGTTTGCCAAGAAACTGGCTTTGTGAGCATGGTGCGTGACTTTTGCGCTTGGCTGTGGCTGTGGCGGAGGTAGTACATACTTGTGCCGTTAATATTAGCTAATAATTACGTAGATCGGATAAGATCCGGTGGAGATATGAGCATTTTAGAGTGCAACAACAAATCTCAAGTTCATTGATCTTTACATTGTGTGCGATCACATGACATTGGCGCCCCGACGGTGCGCACTTTATTTAGGGGCTGCCTGGGGCCACATTCCGAGCTATAGATCGTGGGGATCAGTGTGATATTGGCGGAGGTATGCTACATCTTGAGCCAAAACATAGATTACAAGATATAAATTCCAAATAAAATCGTAAAATGGTGGGAAAATTACGGGGGATGCCCCCATATATGGGCATCACAGGGGTACCATCGCCTAAGCAGTTGCAACTGGTTTTCGATCAGTTTTTTGACATTTCTGATAATGAGGCAACCGGACCAAATGAATTTTGAAATGTGGGCAACCAGCAACTGCAGTCCGGGTTCAGTTCAGTTGCTGGTCTTTTACCAGTTGCACAACTGGACTTTAAAACACTAACTGGACACATGCACCCTCACAACAATGCAAATTGGGATGGAGATGAGGATGGGCATGCAACAATGCAATGACAACATCGACATTAATGACACTGCCATGGTGCGACCATGATAACGTGGCCAGATGCAGTTGTGGTGCTGTGCTGTTGTACTACCACTATATCACTAGTTAAATCTATGTGCGACCTACAATGTAGTGAAGCAAATTTTCAGTTTCCCACCACACCTCCTATTCTACTATGCCTCAACAAATATCTCAGAAGCAACAGAAGCTCATCAAATGTATAGTAATCTGTTAGATTAACTATTATACTTGTTGATGGTTTTCCATGTAGTTTTGGAACTTCTTGACTCAAATACAGTGTTCTTAGCTGATTTTGAGGCAGGACCAACTTCTCCTACTGTATGAGAATGTATCAAAGCAGCTGCTCTGCATGCAAAACTTGATTCCCCTCCCTCCAAGGTATGTGGCATTTAGTATCCCTCTCTGTTCTGCAGCTCAAGCCTTGAGGATGTTGTATTTTTTGTAGTTGCAGGATTTTCTTCGTATTGTCAACCAGCAGCCTACTGGCAGTCAATAACCATCAAAGGCTAGCCAAGATAGCATCCAATGCTACAAGGTCTACCAAAAAGGAATTAGTAAGCGGAATTTCAAACATGCTATGCAGAATGGTTAACTCCTTGCCAATAACCATCAAAGGCTAGCCAAGATAGCATCCAATGCTACAAGGTCTACCAAAAAGGAATTAGTAAGTGGAATTTCAAACATGCTATGCAGAATGGTTAACTCCTTGCCAGCCAAATCATGGTGGTAAGCTCATCCAGTATGGATGGAATGCTGGTCCTCACCATGCACACATTTCTGGACTAGTGAACAACAATGCCAAAAAAGCTTAAAGGAAGTGTAGAGCTTGCTGCACAGGATAAGTCTATTTTGAATGCTATATCACTTACTTGAAACTTCTTGACTGCAGTTCTTCCTAAAGAGCTCATTGAGCCTGTGAGGATGGAGATAGCACAGGCTGGCCTACCTGCAATGGCTTCACCAGATAATATCAAAGGTATGTTCACATGCCCATAGTAAATTTGTAACATTGATTCATATTTATTCAGAGCAAGGCTATGAGCTTGACTTGCCTGGTGGCACATTGTCTTGGAGTACTGCTGAGTGTGCTCCTGCTGAGGCTTACATGTCACACAATTACACTGCATGTGTACTTTTTTTTATTTTTTATTGGTATCATCTATAATGATGAAAATGAAGACCTATTCATACTGACCAGCTCTATGCACCATATGCATTGACCTGGGTCACCATGCATGAGGTTGTTGATGCTCAGGCTGCCAACCTCCATGTCAAGACTCAGAGGCCTAAGCCTCAGTCCAAATTCTGCCATACAATTGGTGGTAATTATATAGATGTTTCACTTCGTGTTGTTGTGAAGTGTGCAAAGGACACTGCCATGGTATGTATCTACTATCATGTGATGCTTTTCCACTCACCCTTACAATTTTAAATCTTTACCACCATAGACTGTAAAGCCATGTTTCAAGCATGGCACAACATTGTCTCGACCTGGAGTACAGCGTCAAGGGATTGCAATCAATTTCTCCACCTATATCAAGGGGGCCTTTGACGAAGCAGAGCAAGCTAGTGGATTAACTGTAGATGTTACAGACTCTGCTAAATAGATGGAGAGTACTCGGTAAATCTATGTATTCAAGATAATTCAAAGTTCAAAGTTTGGGATAACTTGAAATTTACACTGTGTTTGGGGTAACTTTTTGTGTTTGGGGTGAATGCCTTTTTGTGTTTGGAGTAAATAGCTATGTGACAGGGTAACAAATAATATTTGTGCAAATATTACATCATAATTATGGTGGTACAGGGATGGTTGAAGATGAGAAGTGATGATGGTATGTAGGAGTTGGACGATGAAAGGAGAGCTTGAGGGCGATAAAATTTGTCACATGTCACATTGTCACATGACGAACAAGATAAGGCATTATATACTTAAACACTATGAATATCTGTAACATTTTTTAAAGGTCATCAACCAACACTACTGAATCATTTAAAAAAAATGATTGGATTTTATACTACCATGCATCATGTACTACACGAGGATCAGTCACAACCAGGTGCAACCATTTGCAGAACTGGCAGTGACCGGTTCATATTGGTTCCAGTCCAGTCTATTATGACTGCAATTATTTTAAGATCAGTCTTAGTCCAGTTGCTTCCAAAAAAGCTCAAAAGACCAACCACAACCAGACTTTAAAACACAGATTCCTTGACCCTGCTGACTTCCAAGGAGCACTTGACAACCTCTTTGTACTGGGAGTAGCTGTGATTGCAGCATCGGCCCATGATTACCTTGAGGGACAGAAAGACAAGCAAATGATTATGCCTGTAAAGTGGTTAGCAGATTACAGCACAGCTGAAAAAGAAATTCAGCAGATGTGAGAAGATGAGAATGAGAACTTACATCTTAACAATTTACTGCAATAGATATGATCACAGAGATTCATAGAGCTAGATGAATTATAGCTATTCAAAAGGGATTAGTACTGAGAACAAATTTAGTCAGCCATAGCTGCTGTTTTTGCCCAAATTATCATGGACTTTGCCACAGAGTCACTTGTCAGAAAAGTCAGCTGTTGCCACAGCCACTAGACCTGTGCCAGCTATTGTCTACTGCATATAGATACATCTAATATTACATCAGCTGTGAGATTGTTACTTGCTTATAAATCAAACCCTAATATTGGGTTATTTACAATGGATTCCAAATTTAATCAGATTGATTAGATAATAGCATCATTGGGATAGGTGCCACCCTTTTTGTTATGATACAGCCACTGTTTTGTTGATGTTTTGTGGAACATTAGCTTATATCTCATCCAGATTAGATCAGATTGATTAGATTGTTAGACCATTAGAATCAGGGGCTCCAACTTTTGTTATGACACCAAAGTCATCAAAGAAGTTTTCCTTCCAAAACTCTTGTTCTTCAGCAAGGACAAAGCTTGGCTGCTGGTTAGAGGCTGTTAACCGCTGTTCTTCATTTTCAATGTTGTCTGTGGGTACATGTTGGTTTTACTGCATTGTGTTTGCCAATCCTTGCACCATTTTCTTATTACTTCTATCTCAAACAGCCCCCCAAATGTGCCGCCCCCAATACTACTACTTATCACTTTGTGGCTCACTGTGCATGAGTGCTGCGCTCAGCCTATCCACCTCCCTAATATCTTCTTGTTCTGCACACCCTGCCATCCTCCACTGTCACACATCTTTTGCCATGGCTGGTCAATTTCCTCCAACTTTCATGCTGACCCACATCCACGCCAATGTGTACACAAAACCTCCCCACCATGTGCCAATGGTGGATGTGCAAGGGGGTGAACCTGAAGAGCTTGAATTGTGGATGTGTGATCTTGTAGCCTGTATTCAAGAATTGATGGGTAACCCCGTGTTTGGACGGACTCATTGATACAATGAGATATGGATAGGCTAGAGCAGGGGTAACCCCTGGGTACCGAGGCCCATACCCCTACCCCTACCCCTCGAGGGTATGTACCCTTCAGGAGGGTCAAGGGTACACTCAAGAGGTACCCTTGGGTATACTCTTGAAGGGTATACCCCTCAACTACAAATCACTTATGTGTTCAAATATGATTGTTAGACCATTATAGTGATGACAAGTCTGACATGAGGTCACCAGAGTGGAACTTTTAATAGCCCCTGAGTACCCC
>JBBPQC010000290.1:0-24876 GCA_038092295.1 Leccinum arenicola
TACAAAAAGTGTAGGACAAAGTGTAGCAAGTGTACAAAAAAGCGAAAAAGTGTAGGACAAAAGTGTAGTCACAAGTGTCACAAGTGTAGCAAACATATGTGGCAAAGACTTAGAGAGTTTTGAAGTATAAGTCCAAATTCCCACACTTGATGTTGAAAAAAGCGGACATTAAAATTTTTATTTGTAACTATTTTTACACCCCACACTATATAAGCAACTCAGGTCGAAGATTTTGTTCCCACACTCTCTTTCTTCCCCACTTTCATCATCCACCACCCACCACCCACCACACACCACATACCACTCACCACACATCACTTACTTATGTTTTATTACTGTTTTTATACTCGTCTCACTCACTTATGCTAGTAAGTTGATCAAGTTAGATCTTATAATTCATTACTGACTTTGCTTGATAGCATCTAGGTAGACTTGGTAAGCTTTTCTTACACTTTTTTCGCTTTTTGTACACTTTGTACACTTTCTCCTTACTTACTCTTGGTAGACTGTGGTACACTTGGTAAGCTCATTCCTACACTTTTTTTTCGCTTTTTGTACACTTTGTACACTTTGTCCTTACTGACTTTGCTTGATAGCATCTAGGTAGACTTTGGTACACTTGGTAAGCTCATTCCTACACTTTTTTCGCTTTTTGTACACTTTGTACACTTTCTCCTTACTGACTTTGTTTGATAGGATCTTGGTAGACTTTGGTAGACTTGGTAATAAGCTCATTCCTACACTTTTTTTTTGCTTTTTGTACATTTTGTACACTTTCTCCTACACTTTGTACACTTTTTTTCCTACACTTTTTTCCTACACTTGTTAAACTTTTCCTACACTTGTTTTGTGTACATTTTTTTTCGCTTTTTTTGTACATTTTTGTACACTTTATCCTACACTTTTTTACTACTTTTTTGATACACTTTTTTTGTACACTTGGTACATTTTGCCTATACTTTTTTCGCTTTTTTGTACACTTTTCTGTGTAGACTAGTAGTGTGACAAGCATGTATATTAGATTAGATGATAATGATATGCACAGTTTTGATGTATAGTTTTGATGTAGGAAATAATAATATACTCATGTTTGAAACAATTAAACATTTAATGACATGGAAATATCTTGTATTGCATCTAAAAGTACTGTGAAATTACATGGAAATGTAGCTGCTAATATGGAAATATTCCAGTTGAAATTACATGGAAATATGGCTACAAATATCAAGGTATTACAGAGAATTATCAGAATGATTTGAGGGGACTATTAGTTTGTAGATAATATCAGGTTTTTCATCTAATACTGATAATACTTCCTATTATCAAGTTTTCTTTGATATTATTGACAATTCCTGGTAATTATCCACACGGGGTGTTTCCTGATGCAATGCTGTGCACGACCAGTAAGCGTTCTATGCATCTCCATTGGTAGCGTCCCCCCGCTGACACAATCACAAGATTATTCCTTCTCTCAACTTCAAATGACGCATCCCACAACGAAGCATTTTCATGGAGGGTATCTGAGTAGTTCACAGGAGCCAGGTGCTGAACAGGTCGGGCAAGAGGAGGAGGAACGGGTGAACGAGGCGCATATACGCGATGTCCTTGAAACGATCAAGTCAACGTTGTGCACGCTCCTCTATGACTGGTAAGTGTTCTATGCATCTCCATTGGTAGCATCCCCCCGCTGACACAATCACAAGATTATTCCTGCCCTCGACTTCGGACGACGCATCCCACAATGAAGCATTTTCGAGTCGAGTGGCTGCGTTGAACATGTTTGATCTAGGTCTGCAGCATCTTGACATATTAGCTGGTTGCAGGGACAGACTTTAAGGGGGAAAATCATACTTGAAAATCATACTTGCTTGCTACAGCGGCAATTTCCGTGGACTGAAGGTGTGTTGAAACCCGTTTCACGATTCTCATGATTTGATAAAAAGCGTCCAGGTCAAGAGAGCACAGGAGCTTGGCGCCGCCGCCGTATTGGTATACACAGACCTACGAGATGATGGTACTATTACGGTTGAGAATGGTTATTTGCCGTGAGTTATCAACCAGTGTAGTAGCGCGTCAAATATTCATAATCTCTCAAGCTACCCTCATGGACCTGCCTGTAACCCGACCTCCGTGCAAAGGGGTTCGGTCCAGTTCTTGTCGCTTTACCCAGGAGATCCTTCAACTCCAGGTTATCCTGCGTATGAGAATAGCACACGTATGGAGGCAGCAAGCCAACGATCCTCAGTTTACCCAATGCCAAAATCTTACTAGACCAAATCGCCGACGGCCAGGAAGGTCCTATCGTAAGGCTGGTCAATAATGGTACGGATCCTGCGATAAGCAAGGGGTCGATCTGACAAGGTTGCTAAATAGTTGAGGAAAAGGTCACGCCTATTTGGAACACCTTTGGTGTTATACCTGGCCACATCAAGGAAGAAGTTGTTGTGCTTGGCGGCCATCGTGATGGTATGTGTTTCACTCTTGGACACAACACGCATTAATATGCATATCCAGCTTGGATACAACATTTCTGCACGCTGAAGGATATTAACCCCAATACATTTCAGGTTTTGGGAGCTTCTGATCCCTCGTCAGGTACTGTGGCAGTTCACGAGGCTATTCGTAGTTTTGCCAGTGGTACGCTGTTGCGAAATGGCTGGAAACCCTTGCGAACAATTCTAATCGCAAGCTGGGATGGAGAGGAGGTAAGAATAATCGTTTTGTACCCTCATGCCTGTGCCTCTAACTATGCTCTAAGTATGGATTGGTGGGCAGTACGGAATGGGGTGAGGACTTTACGGACTGGATAAGAGACCATGTCATTGCATACATCAACATCGGTAGGTTGCCATATAGCAATGACCAGGTGACTTGGATCTTACTTTGCCATTCAGACACAGCTGTATCCAGATCTCACCAGAGGGCATCTGCATTACCACTTCTCGCCCACTTGCTACGCGACACTGCTGAGCAGATCCCTCACCCAGCTTCTGAAGGACGATCTCTTTGGGATGCACACACGGACAATGGTGAACTCTTCAGGGATAATCTTGATGCTGAGGTGGTTGCTATGCACAAACACGCGCTGTCCAATAGCGACAACATTGATGTAAGACCCCTGGGATCTGGTAGTGACTACACGGTCTTTTTGCAGTACATCAGGGTGAGGAATTTTGAGCTATCTGTGGAGTTTGGTCTAATAGCTATCCAGGTGGCTAGTTCCCAAGTGGGCTTCTCCTCATCTCTGCATGATCCTGTGTACCATTACCACTCAATCTTCGATTCGCAACATTGGCAAGAGGTATACGGCGATCCTGGCTTCTTTCGACATGTTTGTTTCCGAATCAACGCTATACTTCGCAAATGTTGATCATCTTCCTAGGTTGCCATTGCCAAATATGTAGGCCTTCAAACCCTCCGCCTTACAGGTGACATCGTATTACCTTTCAATACAACCCACTATTCATCCCAGCTACAATCATACCTTGAAAAGTACGTGTGTTCACATTTGCTTGGGACGATATTCCCAACCATTTACCTGCAGAGTGCAACATCTTAGCACCACTTCATCTCTCGAGGTCGACTTTACTTTATTGTGCCAGTCAATTCAGTCACTTCAAGCTGCCAGCGTGCGACTGGACATTGAAAAAGCCGAGGCCAAAATCAAGCTGGGCACATTCTTGGCAAACTGAAGAAAAGACAAGTATTCTTATGATGCAAGGTGCATCACAAGTTCAGAGAAATCATCTGCGAGCTCACCAAGTATATCAGCAAGGAAAGCAAAGTACCTGAAAACTGGGAGTTCACCAATTTCATGTTCGCCTTCATAATTCGACTTCATTACTATGTGTCTGTTAATATTTTTTTCTAGGATTCCGAGGAGACAACTGCTAAAGGCTATTAAGCGTGTTCAGGCCGCTAATCATAAGCTCATTGCATTCGAGAAAGGCTTCATCTCCGAGGAAGGTATCAAAGACCGCAAATGGTACAAGCATCTTGGGGTAGCCCCAGGGAAGTGGTTGGGTAGGTTCCACAGACTAGGCATTGCAGTGCATATTGATGGATTGTGTTGTTAGGCTATGGCACAACAACATTCCATGTAAGACGGAATGGTTGATCTGCGATGACTTCGATACACGAGAAACATTTTCTTGCTGTAGGTCAGGCCAACGCCCAAGGTGACAGCGAGCTCTTTTCCATCGGTAGTGAACTATCTATCGTCGCCGACCGTATGCAGGGTCTCACGACGTTGATCCACCTTGATGATCTAGAATCAAATATGTCCCAAGTCTCACAGGAGCTGAGGAGCAGTGAGTGGGTTCACTTTGCTTGTCACGGCATCCCAAACACGGAACAACCGTTTGACTCTGCATTTGGACTTCACGACGGTCGGTTAACTGTGGAACGGATCATGGGATTGGAGTTGGAGAGCCCAGAGTTTGCCTACCTGTCTGCTTGTCATACCATGGTCGGAGACGAGGAGAGGCCAGACGAGGTCATCCACCTGGCGTCGGCGATGCAGTTTGCAGGATTCCGGTCTGTGATTGGGACGATGTGGGAGGTGGATGACGGAGAGACGAACCAGATCGTGTCCAAGTTTTACAAGAATATGTTGGATGGATCTGGTCAGCTGGATCACACCCGAGCAGCGTTGGCACTCCACAAGACGATGAGCTCATTGGTTGGTAGTGTTAGTTAGGGTTATTGAGAGCATTCAGGCTATGTGCGGAGGCGCTGAAGGAACTGGAGAGGTGGGACAAGGTGCGGAGTGAGCGAGGGTGGGGGTCAAAAGTGAGGCAGTGAACTGTGAAAGGCGTTAGTCCGAGTCAGTGTCAAAAGATGGTCGACGGTGGTGGTTGATGAGGGTGTCCCGTCTCAGTTTGTCCCTGCGACACAACTCAACCTTGAGTTTCACTCAACTGTCCGAATACTCTTTCGTATCTTCTGATCCGTCCATGAACAACGCAACAAATGGAAAAAGCTGCGCACCTAGCATGCAAAGCGGTGGTGGTCGTATCACGCGCGGCAGTGGAGTGGCCCAGAGTCTCTGCTCGTTCTCGAGTGCTACGTCAACCAACAACCCGTGACTATGTGTGCGCTCGCCTCGTATGCGGCTGCTGACTAATGCTGACTAATGCTGTGCAGTGCCTGCGCCAGCCCTCGTCTGCCTCCAGTCCCCACTCCATGTGCCCCCTCGAAAACATGACGATGTCCTCGTCGTCTGTGCCAGTGACCCTTTCTACTGACCCTCTGTCTCCTGATCTCCTTCTAAACCACCATCTCCCGTATCCTCCTTCCCTGAACCATCCATTCCTGTATCCTTGTCTTCACCCTCCATCTGCTCTACATCCCTGTCTTCATCCAGCCGTGTCTGATCCTCCGCTTGTGAGTCCAGTAGTTGTTTCTGATCTTGGGCGAGTTGGGTGCCTTCCCGTGGTTGGAATGGCCATAAGCGCCGAGCGTGGAATAGACCTGATAGCTCATCGCCTGCCAATGTCTTGACTCTGTAGGGGTTGCGCAGACACTCTCGTATGCGGTGCGGTTCTGACCATTTAGGTAGTAGTTTTCGTTCGTTGCGGAACGTGTAGTCGAGATCACTACGGTATATTTGAACGAGCTGATTTTTAATGAATATAACTTCACCTGGTTTGCGTACCAGAACCCGTTTGTCAAACGTTGCTTTTCGTTTTAGCGCGTGTCGGACCATTGCATCATAGCCGTCCAGGCGTTGTTGGGCTGCATAGGCAAGGTGTATAGCGACGTCGAGCTTGGTGAGTTGTTGTACGCTGTCCTCCGGGTCTGTGCGTTTGGTGTCAACGACCATGCCCAGCAGGAGCTCCTTGGGCGTGTGTTGCAGTGCTGGTAGGATGTGGTTGTTGAGCGCTCGCACGGCATTATCTAGATGGTCAGGCCACGAGTGCGGTAGTTTGTCCCATGTAGTAGAGTTTGTGTGATCCTCACCGAGTTCTGGTGCACATAGGCATTTGAGGACGTGGAGGAGGAGCTTGTTTGTGCCCTCCACGAGCCCATTGATCCAGGGTGAGTATGCCGCCACAACATGGTGTTGGCAGTTCCATTCCTCACAGAACGTCTTGACCGTTGTGTTGTGGAAGTGTTTTCCGCCGTCTGTCATGAACGTTTCCAGTGCAGAAAAATTATGAAAGATAGACTTGAGGCTGTCGACTGTCGTTTTTGCAGAGCCCGCAGTTTTGAATTTCGTGACCCAGACATGTTGCAAGAACATGTCTAGGAATACCCCTAGTGTGTGGAAGCCTCCCTTGCCCGTGGGCATGGACAGGTAGTCTCCGACCAGTAGTTCGAATGGGTGTCTGCACATGATGGGTTCAAGCAAAGAGTGGAGTTGGGGCATACCAAAATTCTTGTAACGTGCGCAGTCCCGGATTGCACGCATAATGGAGTTGTCTAATTGAGGGCTGAAAATGCGATCTGTGAGTGCTATTTTGATCGCATTTCGGCCCCAATGGCCCCCTTGTGCATGTTGTGCGGTTGCTAGTGTTTCTACCTCTTTCTTTGATACACATTCGACTCTGCTTCTGGGACAAACACTGGTGCCTCCCTTGAGTCGCCATAGCTTATCCTCCTTGATCATGTACAGTGCTGATGCATGATGGCGTGCCCTCATGCGATCATGGACCAGTGTGTCATTGTTGATGTTGAGTATCGCGTCCACGACTTCTAGAAAGAGTGGTTCGTCAACAAAACGTGTACATAGGAGCACGTGCTCGGGGGAGAGCTTATTGATACTGAAAATGTCGTTGATGAGGCCCATTGTCGCCTCTGGGTCTGGGTTAACTGTCCAGTCACTGCCATCGCCCTCCTCCGGTGGCATGCCTTCCCATTGGCAGCTAAGGCCGTCTGCGACTATGTTGAGCTTGCTTGGCACGTGTCGGATAGCAGCAATGTTGTGAGCTACTATACCATCTCGCCAGCGTGCGTGGACCACCGAGATGTGGTCGTTGAGTACTACGTCTCGCAGTGCTTGGCAGTCTGTCTCTATTTCCACTGGGAAGCCCCATATGACGTCGGAGAACTTGTTGAGGCCGAATTTCAGTGCTGCAAACTCCAGAATGAAGGGTTTGTAATTGTGTTCCATGCTGGATGTGCGTTTGGATGCAAACCCGATCGGGACTATTCTCTCTACGTTCTTTCCATTTGGTGTATTTGTCCATATGCATTGGGTTAGGCAGGTGCCAAATCCATCCTGGCAGCCATCAGTTGTAATGATAAACGGTGTGCCGTCATACTTAGGCGCAAATAGTGTAGGTTGCCCAGTGAGGGCAATTTTGAGGTCGAGGAATGTTGAAATACCAATACGTCTAGAACTTACTTCTAGTCTATTCTTTCATTTTCTATGATGACTCATACTATATTACTTTGCTTACTGATCAGCTTACTGATCATGACTCATTATGACATCATCCGCAGTACATATGACTCACATATGACTCATTGATTACATATCATGATAAGAGTCTTATACGCTATTGGCTAGACTCTTGTGGAACATTCCACCACATTCTATATACCATAACATGTACAAACATATCATGTAGTATATAAGATGGACGAAGACGTCCATTCAATCTAAGTTGTTTTCACACTACTTCTATTCGCTACTTCAACAAAGCTATTCTCAAGTTACTTTCTCTCAATCCGCTCATACATTCCTAGTAAGTTTTCTACTAGAGATTCACTTCCTTTACTATTTCCTCTACGGTTCTACTTGAACCCCTCGGCTGCGCTGTTAGAAGTCGTATAACTTCTAAAAACTCCGTTGACTGGACCACCATGCACCGACGCCTTGCCCATCCCTCAAAAGATGTGCTCAAGGCCGCTGAACAACATGTCAATGGTTTCCCGACGTTAACCTCACCTGAGAAACCCGACTCCGTGTGTCCTGGCTGCGCCCTTGGCAAAATGCCAAATTGCGCCTTCCCACCAACCAAACGTCGAGCCTCTGCTCCTTTCGAGTTGATCCACTCGGATCTAAAGTCCTTCCCTATCGAAAGCTACAATAAGCATCGATACATAATCGTCTTCCTTGATGATTACACCTCCTATGCATGGGTCGGTATGCTGTGCACCAAGAATGCTGCACTACAAACCTTTCGTGACTTTGTCACCATGGAGCCGATGTGATAGTTCTGATATATGACTAGTATGGTAGTTAGCACAACTGTGTGTTATAATTTTCATGCTAGTTGATTTTGAGGGGATCCTCCATCTGGGGATCCTCCATCTGATATACTAATAATACATCAATGATACACTAATGATACATCATTTCATGCCTCATACATGAATGATACCTTGCCCAGGGACTCTTGATATATTACACCTGCTCACCATGTGATACATCAACCATACTGATAGGATGTGCATTTGACTTGCTGATCAGGATTCAGGGGGTTCAGTGATATATGACTCATGCTTGTTGTTTCTGCCAGATATGGACTCGTGATATATCACACCTGCTCATTGTGTGATACATCAATTGTGCTGATAGGATGTGCATTTGACTCGCTGATCAGGGGGTTCAGTGATATATCACACCCGCTCATTGTGTGATACATCAACTGTGCTCATTGTATGTGCATTTGACTTGCTGATCAGGGGGTTCAGTGATACATCACTCATGCTTGTTGTTGCTGCCAGATATGGACTCATATATCACGCCCGCTCATTGTGTGATACATCAACTGTGCTCATTGTATGTGCAATTGACTCGCTGATCAGGGGGTTCAGTGATATATGACTCATGCTTGTTGTTTCTGCCAGATATACAGGGACTCGTGATATATCACACCCGCTCATTGTGTGATACATCAACCGTGCTGATAGGATGTGCATTTGACTTGCTGATCAGGGGGTTCAGTGATACATTACTCATGTTTGTTGTTGCTGCCAGATATACACTGGGACTCTTGATATATCACACCTACTCATTGTGTGATACATCGACCATGCTGGTATGTGCAATTGACTCACTGATCAGGGGGTTTAGTGATATATTACTCATGCTTGTTGTTGCTGCCTGATATACAGGGACTCTTGATATATCACACCCGCTTGTTGTGTGATACATCAACCATGCTGGTATTCATTGTATATTAAATCTCAGATATACACTGGGAACTCTTGATATATCACACCTGCTCATTGTGTGATATATCAACCGTGCTGGTATTTGTTGTATATTGAATCTACCGTATTGATATATCACTCCACAAATAGCTTCTCTCCTTCGCAGCGCATGATAGAGGCTGACGGGCAATTTGACAGTGTTGAGGGATGTGCAACGAGGAGTCCTCGTTTCTAGCTCATCCAGTACAACGACGCCTCGTCTCATTGACAGGACGGCGTGCACATCGACGCAACAATGCCCCCACCCTTATTCCATCATCCCGCAGCCTCTCATTGTCCACCCTCACCCCAGTGGCCTCGTTCAACACGACATGGCGTGATGACGACTCGACGATGACACACCATGACGCAACAAATGTGATGTTGTGTCATGACGTGTCATCGTCGTTCATGTCCGCAGTACCCGCGAGGGTTTTCAAGTTGCACACCCATGATAGTAAGCCCTGCGGGTCATACCCGCACCGGGTATAACACCCACGGGGACGGGTACTATATACCCATAACGGGTAAGACACCCGTGTGCACAGGTATCTACCTGACTGGGGTGCGGGTGCGGGTTAGGGTTCGGATACCCGGGAGTATCCCCGTGCCATTCCCTAACAAGGACGAGGGAATGAGACGGGAATGACGACGAGCCTGAGGGCGAGGGTGACCGGATGAAGAGGTGATGGGAATGATAAGGACGAGTGGCACATGGGACATGGATGCAACAACGAGCAGAACGCGGACGTGACGGAGACGACCTCGTATGCAAACGCCGACGCAAACGCACCATGCGTTTGCACGCGTGCTTGCACACGAGGACGACAGGCGCAGGGGGAGACGGGGGCGACGGCGAGACGATACCGTGCTAGCCATGTTCGCCGTGCCGAGTCAAGGACATCGCGTCGTCGATGTTGTCGTTGTCGTGCCGTCGTTCTCCCCATCATCTTTGTCGTCATTTCGTCATTGACGCGTTGTCGTTGTCATCATTGTCGCCGTTGCCGTGTCAGTGTCGTCGTCGTTGCGGTGCGCGGTGCCACGTCGCATCAATGTGTGAACACATGGGAGGCCCGGGGAGTAGGGACGGTGAGGATTGTGAGGGTCGAGGTCTCGAGCATGAGGGCGAGTTGTACTCACCGTCGTCGGCCTCGTCTCGTCATTGTGTCGTCGACATCACGTCGTGGCATGCCGTCGCACCAGTCGTCGTGTTGCGGTGGTGTCGGTCGTTGCTGTGCTGTTACGGTGTTGTGGCATGGATCGTCGTCATGTTAACGTGTGGGTGGTTGTGCGAGGGAGGGGGTGAAGACGAGGTGTGGGCCAGTGCCCCATCGCGTCACAATGTTGCATCGTGGTCGTCGTGTCCGAGTCTCACCGTGTGGTCGTCCGTGTTTGAAATTTAATCATGGAGTCGCTGTACATAGGTCCCGGTCACGCAGGAAAGAAGGTGCATGATATCATTAATAATTCCAAATATGGTTTGGAAAGTGCACCGGTAAATCTCCTATCATTTAGGAGTAGCCGAGACTTTGTGAAAACATGAGATTGTAGCTTGTACAACACTTGAAATGTTATTATCAATAGCAGACTATGTGTCTACAATGTCCTAGAAACTATTTACACCATGTGCCTAGTGGGATACTTCAGTAATACATTCGGGTTTTGAAAAGGTGCATTGGTGTTCATTGCTTGCTACGCACATGCAACAGAGATGTGTTTGCATTTCATGCATCTTCACAATTTTGAATAAATGAGCTAGGCACATGATGTAGATATTTTCTATCACAGTATCTAAACATGATCCACTATTTATAATTGCAATCAAAGTGTTGTGGAAGCTACAATATCATGTTCTTCATTTGTTTTGCAAGTCTCCCAAGTTTTCGGAGAGTTTCCCACGCTTTCCCATTGGCTAGTGCTTCAGCAGAGGACGTACATGCCTGCACATAAGACATTTGTAATTGGATGGATACGAATCGACATAAATTCAATGTATCCTACAAATGTACAAAGACCCTGTACAATAAGATCATACCTACAAGAACTACAGTGTGGATCAACGGGGTGCAAGCAAACAAGTAAGGTGAAGCAAGGACGGGATCCTCTGTACGAACTCGACCACCCCGCCCGGAATCTGTTCAGCGAGCCATGGGTTTCGATCAAAGAAGGCGACGATCTGCGCGTGGGTGGCAACGTCGGGAATCGGTCGAGCGAGATGCCTCTCTTTGGTTTGTGTGCGCCTCCGCGTACGGGCGGTGTCGAGAGCAAAGGGGTCTTTGGAGCCTGCGAAGAAAGCGGCGTCGTACAGTGTCGACAGCGCAGAGTGTGGAGGGAGAGGGTCGCATGCGAGATGCCTTCCTTGTGTGATATCGGGTGGATGAAAGCGGTCAGTGCACGATTCTGGGGTTGAGCGTGGGTTTGTTCGAGCACGAAGACGTGCTGGCAGTGGTGGTAGTGTCGTCATCGTCGTGTGGTCAGTGTCCGTTGGGACGCACTGGGTATAGAGGAAGAGGAGGGACCGGGACAGAGTGCCTGCGCGTCGTCGTCGTGTGGTTGGCGTCTGTTCAGTGTTGGGACATGCTGGGTAGACTCAGAGAGGGAGGGGAGGGAGAGGGAAGGAGAGAGCGTGTGTGCGTCATCAGCATCGCACGGTTGGTGTCTGTTGGTACGTGCTGCCAGTGGGTGGACTCAGAGAAGGTGAGGAGGGGGAGAGAGAGAGAGCGTGCGCATCGTCATCGTCGCTGCTGTCAGCGTGCTGATGCGTCATCGGCGTTGGCTTCTGTTGGGAGTCTTTGGACACACTGTGTGGAGAGAGACTCGGAGGAAGAGGAGGAACTTTAAGTTGGGAGAGGGCACATGTGCATCGTCGATGCTGTCGTGTCGTTGTCCGTGGCGCCAGTCGGCGTCGTCGTTGTCGGTGTCGAGTTGACGTCGTGTCATTGTTCATGTCATTATCCATGGTGCCAGTCGTCGTCACACCATTCCCATCTCACAGTTCCACAGTGCGGATTGGCAGATGACTCGGAGGGTGAGGGTGACTCAGGGTGTGTGCATGCGAGTGCGTCAGGTTCGGGAGGAGTCAGAGGACAGCACATGGACAGGAAGCGGCAACGTGGGAACTTGTGCGTGCCACCGATCAACAATCTTCATGGTGCAGAGTCCGAACACTGGCAGCAGCTAGTGATACATTAGTACGCATTACCAGCACGGTTGATGTATCACACAATCTAAGCGCGTGTGATATATCAACGTTCCCTGTCAATCCGAGTCCGGATAGCAGCAACAAGCACTAGTAATATATCAGTAAACTTGGTGAGTACCAGCATAGATAATGTATCACACAACGAGCACGTGTACCAGTGATATATCAACATTTCCAGCCAATCCGGACAGCAGCAATGAGCACAAGTAATATACCAGTAGTAAACCCAGCAGCCTGAGGTTGATGTATCACACAATGAGTGCATGTGATATATCAATGTTCCCCGTCCCTGTATATCTGGCAGCAAAAACAAGCATGAGTGATGTATCACTGAACCCCCTGATCAGCGAGTCAATTGCACATACAATGAGCACAGTTGATGTATCACACAATGAGCGGGTGTGATATATGAGTCCATATCTGGCAGCAACAACAAGCATGAGTGATGTATCACTGAACCCCCTGATCAGCAAGTCAAATGCACATACAATGAGCACAGTTGATGTATCACACAATGAGTGGGTGTGATATATCACTGGACCCCCTGATCGGCAAGTCAAATGCACATACCACCAGCACAGTTGATGTATCACACTGTTACACACAATGAGCAGGTGTGATATATCAAAAGTCCCTGTATATCTGGCAGCAAAAACAAGCATGAGTAATGTATCACTAAACCCCCTGATCAGCGACCTTCTTAGGCCTGGCTTGGCGGGGCATTCGAGGAACCAGGGAAGTGGCGGGGCCGGGCCCCTTCTACCTAGTCTAGTACGTCCCACATAGGGTCTGACCCCAAAAGGGACGAAAATGGAATTAAAAAAATAAAAAAATAAAAAAAGTACATACTACCAGCACAGTTGATATATCACACAATAAGCAGGTGTGATATATCAAGAGTCCCTAGTGTATATTTGGCAGGCCACAGCAACAACAAGCATGAGTGATATATCACTGAACCCCCTGATCAGCGAGTCAAATGCACATCCTATCAGCACAATTGATGTATCACACAATGAGCAGGTGTGATATATCACGAGTCCCTGTATATCTGGCAGAAACAACAAGCATGAGTCATATATTACTCGACCCCCTGATCAGTGAGTCAAATGCACATACCAGCATGGTCGATATATCACACAACGAGCAGGTGTGATATATCAAGAGTCCCTGGGCAAGGTATCATTCATGTATGAGGCATGAAATGATGTATCATTAATGTATCATTAGTGTATCAGATGAAGGATCCTCAGATGGAGGATCTCCCCAGTAACTCACTAGCACATTTATGTATAACACTATTGTGGTTATTACAGTGCTTTGATATATAATTTCTACCACTACAGGTGCACCATGGTAAAGAATCAACATGGTGCTACCATTAAAAAATGGATGTCCGATGCAGGGGGTGAATACAAGTCGAAAGACTTCGACAGTTTCCTCCGATCCAACGGAATTGACATCCTTACGTCCGCTCCACACACACCCCAGCAAAATGGTCACACAAAAAGATTCATGCGCACCATATCAGACAAAGCTGAGGCCATGCGACATGACGCCTATTGTCCACCTTCTTATTGGGTACCATCAACCATGCGACCCACGTCTACAACAGGACCCCCCTTCGACGACATAAGTGGGTTACCCCCTTTACCATTCTACAGGGTCAGCGACCCGACATCAGTCACCTGTGCGTCTTCGGTTGCGGTGCCTACATCCATCTCCCATCCGCAAAGCGCGAGAATAAACTTGCTGCTAAATTGGAATTGATGACCTATATTGGTGTTTCCGCTGACAATCTGAACAACTTTATGTTCATACGCAACTCGGGATCGGTCTTCACCTCCCCTCATGCCATCTTTGAAGAAATGTTGTTCCCTCACTGTGACAAACCTTCCACTCAGTGACGTCTCTTGACGGACGACCACGACCATAGGTTCCCCACTGGCCATCCTCCAGCACCGTTCACCCCTGATGACGATCGTCGTGATCCACTGGCCGATCTCGGGAACGATGCCCCAGCAGAGGAATTTCCCGACGTGGACGACTCCTTTTGCTCTGCTTGCTCCACTCCCCGAGCTCGTACCCCTGAGCAACCTGCTCCGGTTACACCCCCTTGTCGTGCCCCTCCGGAACCACCCGCTGCCCCTCGCCGCTCCCGGCGCGACCGGCGCGCCCCTGCCCAGCCGGGTAATATATATGGCGAACACCGACCCATCGACCGGTACTGTGATGTCGAAGCCGACAGCACCTGGGACCGCCTGCTTTCCAGCAAGTCTTCGAATGGCCATGATCCCATCCCATCCTCACCCGATGAGGACCCTGAGGCCCTCCTGACTTGCATATGTCGGGATGGGGGTGCTCCTTTGCTCGACTTTCTATGCACAAAGGCGATCGCCGATTCGCCCACTCTCTCCAAACCCCCTCGAGAATGGTCCCTCAGAGACATCCAGGCCCTACCACAAGCTGAGCAATCGCTATGGAAAGAGGCCTGTGAGGTGGAAATAAGCATGCTCAAACAAAGAGACGTTTTTGAATTGACACCGTGCCCAAAAGGCCGCAAAGTGATCAAAAACCGATGGGTATTTGATGCCAAACCCGATGGCCGAAAGAAAGCCCGCCTAGTGGCAAAAGGCTTCGCCCAGATCGAAGGACTAGACTTTGATGAGGTCTTCTCCCCAGTCGTACACTTTGAAACAGTCTGACTAATGTTAGCACTTGCCACTGCTCTTGAAGACTGGCACATTTCCGGACTTGACATCAAAAGTGCCTACTTATATGGCAAGCTAAACGAAGAAATCTTCATGGAACAACCCGAAGGCTTCTCCATTCCAGGAAAAGAAAACCATGTGCTGTGATTAAAACGCGCACTTTACAGCTTGAAACAAGCCGGTCTTGCCTGGTGGAACACACTCAACGAGTCCATGAAGGAACTCGGCTTTAATAGGCTGAAATCCGACGCCGGCATCTTCATATACCAAAACCCTAAAACAAAGGTTTTTGTCGTCATCTACGTCGACGATGCTTTCTTTTGCAGACCTAACAAATCCGACGTCGAAAAACTCAAAGCCAAATTTATGACAACTTGAAGATGGGACTGCAGGGATCTTGGCTTTCCCAAAGAATTCCTACGCATGAACGTCCGTCGCGAAGGCCGCAAAATCTACATAGATCAATGCGCCTATCTGCAGACAGTCCTACTTCGCTGCGGAATGGCGAATGCCAGACCTGCGCGAACCCCTCTCCCTCAGGGATACTATCCCGAGCCTAACACCGGTGAAGCCTCACCAGCCCTTCGCTCAAAATTCCAACAAGTCATCGGATCCCTACTCTACATACTAATGCTAGGAACCTGACCTGATATTGCCTACACCGTGACTGCATTATCGCGTCACTCTGCAAATCCTACACAGGATCATCTAGACAAAGCCCTATACATCTGTCGCTACCTACTTGGTACCGCTGACTATGCACTAGTCTATGATGGCAGCTCTGGCAAAGGCCTAATGGCTTGCACAGACTCTGATTGGGCCTCTGACCCATCAAATCGAAAGTCGCAAACAGGTTACTTCCTGAAACTTGCAGACAGAGTCTTCTCCTGGAATTCACATATGCAAAAATCTGTCGCACTGTCTTCTACTGAAGCAGAATACATGGCACTGTCTGATTGCAGTCGCCAATGCATCTGGATTCGTAACCTAATGAGCGAACTCGGATACAGGCTCGGGCCTGTCCCCATCTGTGGTGACAATCAAGGATCCATCTTTATGGCATCCAACCCCGTCACCGAGAAGCACAGCAAACACATTGCTATCCGCTTTCACTTTGTACGCGACGCTCACTCGAACGGGGAAGTTGATATATTCTTTATCGACGGAAATGACAATCCCGCTGACATGTTCACCAAGAATTTGGGACACATTAAATTTGAGGTCTTTCGTTCTCAACTTGGTCTAGTTTTTTATGACCACGATGGCCGGCAGCTATAAGCGCCATACATATTGCTTACGCGCCTTCACTGGCAGCTTAGCAAGGGGGTGTGTTGAACGCCTAGCGTAATCGTGCGCTCGATAGTGCTTACACGCTTCGGCCTGATGTATATCCACCCCTTACTAGCGTATATGACCTTATGTCATACAAATACATAGTTGTAGCTCCGCTTCAAACTCCGCTCCTGTGTATATATAGGCAGCCCTTATGGCGCCACTAATATAACGCTTTTCCCTCCCACTTTCGTGTGATCACCAAGCAACAACCAGGTAAGCAGTAGTGTCCCACTCTGCCATTAACATGCCTGCTCGTCATTATCAACAGGCCAGTTGACAATGGCTTGTTCTTGAAGGTTGATTACTGAGTTGTCCTCGACAATCTCTTGGAGAACTGCGATTTCTGCCTGAGAGAGCTGAGGGGTCCAGGTGTTGGCGGTGTAGAAATTTTCGGGTTCTTCTTCCCACTCTCCGTTATCGGTTTTTAGGGTTTTGACTTCCCACGGGTCAGGTTCAGTGGGGCGGTGGTAGTCGGGGGAGAGGAAGCTGAGTTTGAACTCTGTTCCGGCAAGGGTTAATTCGAGATGGTATCCTTCTTCTTGATTAGACAGATGGTAGAAGAGGTAGGTGATGATGGTGAAGCAATATAGAAACGTAAATGTTCCGACGATGATTATGAGATTGATGCTCATGTAACGAGGAGGATCTCACAAAGAGTCATGTCACTCAGATCTGAAAGAAAAATCTTCTTTGGCAAGGGTCGTGTCACGAGCACGACTTTCTGGTGGAGGAACCGGGGAGTGCACGCAGGCGATATCTGTTGCCTGTCAAGCAGATGGGTAGGTAATACCCGCGGATCGTTTAGGCTTATATCACACGCAACCTCGATAACAATTACGCTCGTTCGAAAGCGTGTGCTGACCCACTATGCACAGGGTAGGGATTGATACTATTAGAAGCGACTAGCCATGTCCTCTCGAATGAGGTCAAAGTGCTAGCAAGGTGAACTTCTTTGTGGGATGTACAGTCCCGCAATACAATTTGTAGGTCAAGGGTTCGTAATCCCCTGGACAGTAACCTGGTCAAGGGTTCTCTTTATCCTCTGATATGAGGGGTCTCCCTTATGTCTGGGATCCGACAATGACAAAGCGGTTTAGATGAAAAAGTTTTTGTCACATGTACCGGTGACGGGTGAGGTGAGATAGTAAAAGTAGTCTTGTTCTTATGAAGGCAACCTAGATCCAACAAGGACTATGGCACCTCAACAATCACAAAGACACTAGGAGAGGAATGTGTAGGATGGAGGGAATCCAACCAGAACAAGACTGGCTTGTTCGGTTGCTGCATTCAAGTATTTATACTACTGACATGTGCGCACAGACCAGTTTAGGGCCGGTCTGGATAAGCTATGCTAACTAATATGGTAAGTGTCCAACGGGTGCTACCAGGATAAGTCATGTGACCTAGGGCTGTGCAAGTCACGTGACTTGGAAAAGTGAAAAGTGAGAGATGAAAGGTGAAGTATATAAGTGGTCACGTGATGCTGACTAAGCAGATCACGTGACTTGGAAAAGTGGAAAATGAAGAGGTTTGTAACACTCCCTTCCATGTGATTCCATTGCCTTCCATCTTGTAGTACTTAAGGACTCACCTCCTCATTTGTACCTCCCTAAGCTAGAGCTACTTGGAATACCACCTGAAGTTTTAGCACCTTCGAGCACCTTCATCCCTCATCAGCAAACTGTTCAAATTCCGCTGATGCCCGATAAGGGAATCACGAGTTGCGACCTCTCTCACCGACACGACGCCATACACTATGTCGCTATCGTCTTCTGACAATGTCATCACTCCTACGGTGTATTAATATATCCCTGCATGAAATCATATACACGTCGATAGCTGAATATATTTGATTCACTAACTGAAGCATTTTCTTTTGAACGGTGGCAAACATAGGCGCTATAGGCCGGCTCAACAAACTACTACTACTATAGCTAGAGACGTCTCCGACTCAGAGTCTCCCCATACTCGATTTCTTCATCGAAAGTGGCGAGGGCAATGTGGGCGAGGGCGAAGAAACAGCGTGGGGGGGTCTGGAACCAGGACGATCTATGCACGACGATGTGCAACGACCGTCGCACGCTCTGGAGACAAAATCGACAGCGAGTGGCGGTCGCGGCACGCCGTAAACAAGGCAGGGTCCCGCAGGGATGAGGAATATGCTTAAAGGCGACAGAGGAGGCCATCGACACCACTCTTGGTGGGGCCAAGAAGTTTCAAGTTCAGTGTATTGGTGAAGTGAATGCTGGATAAACTTCTCAATGTCCTCGTCGACGTCCTTACCTAAAATATCTCCCATGTGTTTGCGAACTAGATGTGGGGCAGATGGGAATGCAGAGAGGATATCGCTTTCAGGTCGAGTGGTAATGAGAAAGCAAAGGTTGGTAGGAAGGGAGTTGTCGGAGATGTGTTGAGAGATAGTTCATAGAATCTGTCATCAGCAAATCACCTTGTGCTATGGAGCTCTGTCAAGCTCTGTCAATCAGCCATAGTTCTGTAGTCAGGTCCAGATTGGACAGTCTCTCCAAGCAACCATTTTACTATGAATTGCTATGGGACTTGATCTCCTATATCAATAATTACTGTTTGCCAGCCCTTTAGAATTCTGTCAATGTTGACTCATACTTTAGATAAAGCCATTCCTAATCAGTTACTCTCGACTCATTCCAAATTAATTTCCTCTCGACTCATTCCTAATCATCCATATTTTTGCCGCACTCGCGACAGATCACATTGTCACAAACACAAAATCACGATTGGTAATCAAGAAAAAAACGCCGATACAAAACACGATGGGTAGGAATAGGAAACAGGAAACAAGAAACAAGAAACAATACAGAATGGCCATCAAATTAATCTAATACTGCACGGAGATGATTGTGCCGCTGCACGTTCATGTCGACTTGTTGCAGTGAAGCCCTATGTCAGCTCTGTCAACTGATTGAATATAAACAGCAAGAGAATTTACCAGGCTTCCTCGGCCCACGCGACAAGCTGCTGCTCGAGTCTCGGTCCATGGTAGGGGTGGTTAAGGACCTCACCCACAATCGACAGTAAGCCTCGGTAAATTGACGAATAACCCTTCCCCGAAAAGTGCGGCATGGATTTAGAGGAACCGTTTTGGGCGAAACCGTCAAGGGCGCAATTACACTGTAAATAGCTTGTTAGCATTAGATAAACATAGATGCTCGAGATATACCGCTGCGGCGACAAGGACCAAACACGGAATTGGAATGGTTTGACGGAAGAGGTCGGGCCGTTTATCTGCGACACGATAACTGCCGAGGTAGAAAAATTCCGTGATTGCGTGTTGCAGAGCCGGGTGTGCAAAGTTTTTCGTCTTTCCCTTCGAGAATAAAGCCGCGATGTTTAAGTCGACTTAGAGATGGAAGTTAGCCACTTACATTTTCATCAAGACCGTCGCGTAAGAAGAGGGATCCGGATAGCAGAGTTGTGGCCGTAGTCTTGACCCATTGTACTCGGCCTTGAGTTGGGATGTTCGAAGGTGCATTCAGTCCATAGGCTGTTGGCGCGACATCGAGAACGACTGTTTTTAACTCGGAGCGCCACGTCGATATATCCGCAAGGAGCTACTAGGCACATTGTCAGTATGACCATCAAAGTAGATACATACGCACATACGAGGGAAGCCATGTGGATTTTATTTTCTGGCCAATGTCCTACGAGAACGTTAAGAACTCGACCTGCAGTGTTTGTTGGTTATTGCTTACCGGGCTCAAATTTTGTACCACGTTCCATCGACTCTACAACGCTTGCAAGAAGACTGTCCGTAACGGATCCTTTGAGGTCACAAGACTTGGAAGGAAATGGATTCTGAAGCATGTGGGCGATTCGACAATGTCGCTTGGCGTCTTCCAGGAAGTCCTTCCACACAGGCGGATAAAACGCGAGCGTGTCGGGAGAGATTGGGTCATCCTTTGACTTCTTCGAGTTCCGCGGCGCACGCACGGGAGGCTCGACCAAGATTGTTTGCACTGGGATTTCATTGGGCGTGACAGGTCGATCACCTTCTTCATTCGCATCATGCCGTGACACGAGTTGAACGGGATCTGGCGCTGATGGACGGCCATTGATTCGGTGGTGATGGTCAAGGACATCGACCGTGCCACCGCGAGTATCAACCTGGAGAACGGGTGAGAGATGTTCATTATGAACATAAGACAGCCTACCCGTGTGTTGCTTGACTCCCGAACAACCTGTGGAGTCTGGAAATGGTGAGGAATGTATGGATCGAACCATGGAATGCCTTACCTGGTGTTGCGCATTGCTTCGCTCCCGACGCAGATTCACATCATTACCACGAGTAACGAGCTAGAAGATCCATGAGCAACAGTGATTGTGAACCACCGAAGCATACCTCGGATTCTGCAACACTCGATTCCCGACCCAGAACAAACTGCCCGCTCGGATTAATACCACGCTGAAAAATCGTGAGGTGTGTTGATCAAACTGTGAAATGGCTTACCTGGAATCGTGCATTGCTTCGCTCCCACCGCATGTTTGCATCATTACCATGTGTACCGGGCTAGGAGATCCATGAGCGATAGTGATTGTGAGCTATGGAAACATACCTCGGATTCCGCAATGCTCGACCCCCGACTCGGATGCAACTGCCGCGTTAAATTGATGCCCTGAGTGGCGACCTGGGGAATCCATAAGCGATAGCGATCGTGAACCGTCGACGCGTACCTGGGATTGTACTGACAACACACTGTTCGGCTGCCGCAGGGCCTCCATGGCAGCATCTTCGGCTTCATCACGTGAATGTTCGAATTCTGGTTCAACCGGGAGTGAATTGTGATGGATTGAATCCTGAGGGCGATGATCTTGGGAGAAACCTAAAAATATGGTTAGTTGATGCTTCAGGTGGTCGGAAGTCCTACCAGGATGTGCAGTTTGTCGCCGATGTGTCATACCCCAACCGTCCGCTTCACCATCCTCTTCGTTACCGTCTTCATCCTCTTCGTTACCGTCTTCATCCTCTTCATTACCGTCTTCATCCTCTTCGTCCCCATCGGTACCTTCCCGATCATTCTCGTCTTGTGTATCGCCAAAGTTGTCGAGATTGAGCCGTTTGGACCGCGAAGTAGGAACGTTTGAGGAACGGGTCCGAGAAGCGGAAAGTTGAAGCGCGGGATCGATCTGATGGTCGCTGATCTCCGTGGGGACTCTCTGATAGGCAGCTGGATTACCGTAGAGTGACTCTGAACTGTGTGACTCATCGTCTAGGATACTAGGTATCACCGCCATAGATGGCTGTCTCGAAAGAGCGCCGCGAGACGCCACTGGATGGACCGAACGTGGTGCACCTAGAGGTGCACTTGTCGCTGCGTACTCTGGACGTGGTTGGAGGAGTGGCGGATTAGCAGATCCAGCATTTGAAAAGACGGTGGGAGAAGGCGCGTAAAACCCGAAGCGATCCGAATCTGATGTGCGTTGATGGAAAACAGGTGCAGGAGCCGGAACCGACTGATATGGCGGCGGCGGCAGATTACACTGAAAGGTACTGAGCCCATTTTTCGGTAGTCTGCTACAGGAAACAGCAACTCACCCCTTTCTCGCGTAGACCTTTCCGAGTCTTCTCCGGAGCGCAGGGATTCTCAGCAGCGTCGTCAGGCAGGTCAGTTGCTTTGCGAGGTCTCTTGGACTGCAGTCCAAGCGCTGACCCAATTTTTTCTAACTGTAAAACCCTTCCTCCATATCCTGCACCTGACCGACCCGATCGACGACGTCGTGAGGCTTCATCTGCCATGGCCTGGCTCGGCGAATCTTCAATTTCGGGTGCGGCATTCTTGGGACGTTTAGTATGACCTGAACCTGCGTCGCTTTCATCGCAATCAGCACGGCGTCGAGCCTTCCTTTTGGGAGAGCCTAAGGTGGACACATTGCGCTGAGAACGAGCCATTACAGGAGAATGGATTAGAGGAATCAGGAAGGTGGGAGTGGATAGAGGAGTTGGGAAGGTGGGACGAGGGGAGGCGGCGTGCACAGTGTCTTGCCTTCGAGCATGAGCTCTATTTAAGGTCCCTGCTAGCCCATCAGCCGGGGGTAAATGTAGGTAAACACGTACCGTAGCTCTCGGAATTGTATATATTCATTGGACCGTTCATTGAAGTTGGAGTCGAAACGAGTCAGAATATTTCAGAGCCGACGGTAACAAAACACGCGCAAGGTAGTACTAGGTAATACAGAGGTGAAATATGAAGCGTAGCGGTACAGCCCGGGAAATTCTGTTTAAAAAAGGTTAAGGCTACACGTGTCGAAAACGTTTACTAGGAACAGGCGGGTTGTCCAAGCTTCGGACGTTTTCGGAAAGGCGCTTCTCCGACGTCGACGGCTCGAGATCAGACGTCGGCTCAAGAGATGTCAATGAGTCGGGAGAACTCGGTGACGGTGGTTCGGAAGGGGTCTCGGAAATCGTGAACAGATTTCTATGGTCACTGATCAGATCTTGAAAGATCAGTGCCATTTCCGGTGGTTTTTCCTCTAGGGGAGTAGCTAGATACCGGTCGAAGATGGGAATGACGTCGGAGAATGTTACTGACGTCTCCGGGAAAAGGTTCTTTACAACCTCCTTCTGCCAATCCTTCACGAAATCAAACAAATCTTGGAAATACGGTGATATTTGGCTCTTAAGATGGTCCTCCCGGGTAGACGTGAAGAGGAAAGCGACCTTAGAATCGGCGGCACCTCCGAGCCCGTCGACTCCGCCGGCGGCCCAACGATCAAGGATCGTCTTTTCGCCGTTTTTGAATGGGCGCTTGTGGCCGAGGGGGCCGTCGTATTGGATTATGATCCAAATAAAGACGTAGAATATAGATTCAATGTCGTCGGCGTGGGTGTGATTTACGGTACTGTTGTCATCCACATATTGATAGGTCGTGGAAGCACTTTTGTGAATCGGGATTTCCAAGGACCGTTTCAAGTTGGAGTCGGTAATTTGTTCGACTTGAAAAAGGAGACTCGCCGACATGAAAGGGACTGTTCCCTGATTACACAACTAAGATTCAGAATTAATTCGACATTCATGCACATCCTACTTACTGTACCACCCAAGCTATACTGATTCATATCGTTAACATCGACACCGAACTCCCAGTCGAGGAGAAGCCCGCGTGACGAGCCGTCGGCCAAATCCTCAATGGCCATATTGTTCAGACTGCAATCGTGGTGCAGGATACCCTCTTCGGCGGCTTGTTCCAACACTGTTAGAAAATCGAATTGATTAGTCTGCACACGAGTTGAGCTACAAAAATGTATCGTACCTCTGATGATGTCCCTCGTGCACGAGATGAGCTCTTGTTTCGACTTGAACATCGTCAGCGGTCTTGCGTGCGGAGCCATTACGAGCCGTAAGTGTGTCCTTTGTGCTTTCATGTATTTTTGCCATTTCGTCGCTCGGTATCTCTCGGTGCTGTCGGCCTCCTCGTCTGCTTGGACAATCATGAATCCGTGCAACTTGGGGACACCGTCGATATGGCGCAGGCGATTCATCATGACAATCTCGTTGAAGAGATCACGACTTGGTGATTTCCGGACCCATTGATCCTTGACGACAAATGATGCACCTTTGTGACGGGCAAGATAACAAACGGTGCCCCTTCCCAAGAAGCTGGGACTCAAAAACAAGATGTCAACGAGCTCGTAGAGTGTATCGCCAATCATCATTGTCCCGATCCCTGGAAAGTGGTTGGGGAGGAGGGGTTGACTGTGAACCAGTGATGGAGATGGAACTAGATCGGGATCGTTGGGAGGGTGAAGGGATGGGATAGATACGTTCCGAGTCAAGAAGGAGACTTTTCCGCGTTGTTCGACTAATGGAGGGGAGATCTCCATGGAGAGATCGAAGCCGAGGCAGCCACGACACCCAAAGGTGAGTGCGCAGAGCACGTAGATGAAGCGGTCGGGGTCCAGATGGATGTTGAAGGGGGGGGAGACGACACCGCCAGAACGGTCGTAGAAATGAAGCCGCAGATTGTCATTAGCGACTGACAGTCCCAGGACGAACCGCCTCCAAGGCTGTTCGACGAGCACGATATAGGCTTTCGTATCCATCGTTTTTCCGAGGCGTCCTGCGGGCTGATATGCTTCTCGGGAATACTCGCTGATTACCTTTGGACTTAGCCACGTTACTTCGTCCATTGATGTAATGGCCTTGTCGACGAGAACGAGGTCCGGCTTGCGGCAATACTCGGATCCGGCCCATCAGCAAACCCCTATGTTCTGGACAGTGCTGGACAGTGCTGGACAGAACCCTAGAGCCCCCAGCTTGGTCCAGTCTGGACAGCTCTGGGCAGCTCTGTCCAGTGACCCAAAGTCTGGGGGCTCTGTGGAGTTCTGTGGCTCTGTGGCTCTGTGGGACTGTGGGAATCTGTGGCTCTGTGGGTCTCTGTGGGTCTCTGTGGGAAAGTGGAGCAGACTGTGGGAATCTGTGGAGGTCTGTGGGTTCTGTGGGGTTCTGGG
>JBBPQC010000291.1:0-24851 GCA_038092295.1 Leccinum arenicola
TTTTGTACACTTCTTTGGTACACTTGGTCTACCTGTTGGTACACTTTTTTTTGTACACTTTTTTGTACACTTGGTACACTTTGTGCTACACTTTTTCGCTTGTTGGTACACTTTTTTGGTACACTTGGTACACTTTGCCCTACACTTTTTCGAGTTGATGGTGACCATCAACTCGGCAGGAGGAATAGCCTATACTGCGGACCTAATCATGGATTTTCAAGGACATCGTGAAAAAATCACAGCCGATGTAACCGACTTAGGACGTAATAAAATGATCCTAGGATACACCTGGCTACGCGAGCACAATCCTCTGATAGATTGGGTACATGGGACAGTCAAACTAAATGAATGTCCCACTTCCTGCCGAGCGCTGAACGTAATATATGAATCTCGATTAGACGAGTTGGAAATCGACCACGCCTACCGAGTTCAGGGACTAGGAAAAGAACCTTCAGACGGAATAGAACCCGAAGAAGCCTTCAAATTGGTGCCTGAGGCATATCACGAATATCTGGATGTCTTCTCGAAGAAGGCTAGCGAGCGCATGCCCGAAAAGAAAACCCGGTACCTCCATGGGGAAAGCCGATGCCCTCTCTAGAAGAGAAGACCATATGATTGGCATCGAAAACGACAACAAACAAATGACATTCATACCGGAATCTCGTATACGATCTCTAGAGGAGATAACTCTATTCAATAAAATAAAAGCCTCGCATTCTGGTTGCACATCTCCAGACGGGTCGATCCTCCGTGAAGGATTATATTATTATAGCAATAAACTTTGGGTTCCAAAAGAACTCCGCCGTGATGTGATGACACAATTCCACGACCATCTGATCAAGTTCGGCCATAAAGGTGCCGAAAAGACACAAGACTTTCTCACGAAATATTACTCTTGGCCAGGAGCTAAGAAGGATGTGCAGGAATATTGTAAAGCCTGTGAGCGCTGTGCGCGTATGAAACCTACCAACCTTCCACCGGCTGGAAAATTGCATCCCCTAGAAGTTCCTGAAGGACCCTGGAAAAACGTGTCAGCCGACTTCATCACCGGCTTCCCCACATCACACGGTTTCGACAGCGTGTTAGTAGTGGTCAATCGCTTCTCAAAAGAAGTTGCCTTCATTCCAACAACGAAAACTATTACGTCCAAAGGGACGGCCAAACTTTATAGAGATTACGTATGGAAGCATCATGGACTGCCCGATTCTCTCGTTTCCGATCGCGGACCCCAATTTGCCAGTCAAATGATGGTAGACCTGCTCAAATTGCTAAAAATAGAAAAGAAGATGTCTACGGCATATCATCCCCAAACCGATGGACAAACGGAGCGCGTCAATTGCGAACTTAATCAATACCTCCGTCTCTTCTCCGCAGAAAAACAAGACAAATGGGTCGAATGGCTTGCCATCGCTCAGTTCAATTTCAACAATACTCGTTCATCCGCGACTGGCTTCACCCCTTTCCAGTTAACCAAAACATTCGCCCCACGTCTCGGTTTCGAACCAACATCAGTTAAAGCTCTGGCCGCTAAGGAGTTTGCCAATGACATGAAAGCCAATCTTGAAAAGGCTAAAGACGCACTTCAGCGAACACACGAACGAATGAAACTGCAGGCAGATAAACATAGATCCGATGCTCCGGAATACAAGATCGGAGATCTCGTTTGGCTCAGTACCGAACATCTCGCTCTTGACGAGCGCCCATCATGTAAATTAACGGAACGCTGGATCGGACCTTACCAAATCATAGAAGTTCATACCAATAGCGTGGGATTGCTATTTCCCAAATCCGTGAAAGCTCGACACATTGTCAATGTCTCTCGAGTCAAACCTTATATTGAACCCTCACTGGGACAACCGGTTGTCCGCCCTGGACCGGTGCTTGTCAATGATGAAGGCACCGAGGAATTCGAAGTCGATTACATTGTTGATTCTCGCCCCATTGGTCGCGGATTCCAATACCTGGTACATTGGAAAGGTTATGATGAAAGTGATCGTACCTGGGAACCTGCCTCTGGATTGAAGAAAGCCCAGTCAGCTATAAATGACTTCCACCGCCGTAAACCTTCGGCACCTAGACGGTTGAAAATGAATCGTGCCCTCTTTGATAGCCTTTTTTCTACTCCTATCATTAATTTCACTTCCGGTACTGCCTCCGCTTGATCTGGTATCTCAAGCCTAGTAGGGGGGTAATGTTACAATCTCTTCATTTTCCACTTTTCAAAGGTCACGTGACTTGCTTAGTCAGCATCACGTGACTACTAATACACTTCATCTTTCGTTTCTCACTTTTCACTTTTCCGAGTCATGTGACTTACACAGCCACAGGTCACATGACTTATCCTGGTAGCACCCGTTGGACACTTACCATAATAGTTAGCACAGCTTATCCAGACCAGCCCTAAGCTGGTCTGTGCACACATGTCAGTAGTATAAATACTTGAATGCAGCAACCGAACAAGCTAGTCTTGTTCTGGTTGGATTCCCTCCATCCTACACATTCCCCTCCCATCTGTCTTAGTACTTCTTGAGGTGCCATAGTCCTTGTTGGATCTAGGTTGCCTTCAAAGCCTGCATGAAGTAACTGTTGTAAATCACCGGTCTAGACTGACCGACTACTCACAGTCCAGAGCAGAGACCAGCCTCTCCGACATACTGGACTAGAGACCGGACATACCGAAATCTGGACTAAAGTCAGGTGACTCTCCCCTCAACCCTTGATGCCCAGAACATTATATCACCATATTGTCACCACTGTCATTCCTCTGTCATTCTATTGCTAACCACATCATTATATCATTATGGTACTTAGAATGTAGGTAGGTAACGCCTCATGTAGTCCAGATGCATGTAGATTAGTTCTATAAAGGGACCAAGGTTCCTCTCTGTGAAGTCTGGGAACGCTCTGGAGTGCCACCTAAGATCTATCGCATCAAAATGTCCTGGATGGCAACTGTTCTTCCAAGTGGTCCTATTCCTAAAGTTACCATGCAGAGACATATCCTGCAATTTCTGTTAGCTGCTTCATAGCCTCTTTTTGGGAGTCGCCAGAGAAAGATTGCTTCAGCTCACAATATATCAAGACTTCTTACTCTGTTACTGAAGTAAACTGACGTCAGCAGACTGTCGGACTCCACTCGGGAGCCAACACCAACACTTGGAAAGATGAAAAGATGAAGGAGGATGCAAAGGACTTTGGCATAAAGCTCAAGAGGTCAAAGCTGGGTCCACCAGCTATGACCACCTCGAGTATTTATCCAATAGGACTAATCTACATACATCTGGACTACATCTCTCATTATGTGGAGAAACTCATGAGCTTATATGGATTTTGTACCACTTCTGCAGTACTTCAATGGTTTGGTTTTCCTGTAGGCGAGAGTTCTTGAATGGTATTCTAGGCACTTATCTGGTTAGTTGTTCTCTACTATCAGGAGATATATCAACTTCAAGATGGCTAATTATCAGGTCACTTCAACACTCTTATGTATGATGAAAATACAGCATTACGACATTAGCAACACAAATGTTATGTTTCTAGTCAAGGATGCCTCTCCCAAAGCCGTGGTTCCAAATTGGCCAAAAGATCAAAATGCTTATCCCAAATGCCCTAGGATGTTACTAGGTGACTGGGGCTATGCTGCTGACCTCAAGGGAAACCTGGTAGTTCATAGAATGACGGTAAGTACTCCACTTTGCATTTAAGTTTATATTTGATCTGATCACTACTCTTCAGGGTACTTTCCCTTATATAGCAACTGCATTTTTGTTGCAGGAGGCAAAAACACTCACTCATACTGTTCACCACAACCTTAAATCCTTTTTCTGGGTCCTATGGATGGTATGCATGAATATGAATGGGCCATTTTATACATGGTGATGGTGGCAAGATAAAGACAAAAGTAGTTCAAAGAAGAAGTCCTCACCCTCCTCAAGCTTAGTTACTCCTGTGACTTCTTACTCTTGTGCCTCAACTACCACTATGTCCCACAATTGCTCCTGGGAGTCCCACATTTTTCATGATTTCCCCCTTACTTTCATCTTTGAAACAAATGAATGCCAACTCTGTTGCAAAGACAAGACACTTTCCGGGAGCAACCTTGGAGAAAGCCAGAAGAAATCATCAGTGTAACTACACACCTTCCAAAGGGCGAGGATGATGCTGAGAAACACACCATCTATCTGGGCTATGCCTGGCTGCCACAACTTGGGATGCCTGGATGTTTTTTTACTCAAAACACACCCTCCCTGAATCACTGTTTATTGATTTCATATCTCCTTATTTTTGTCAATCCAGCTCTGGATTTGTTGACAGTTTGAAAACTCTTCATGATTATTTTGTCAAGTCGCAAGAACCAGGAGGAAAGCAAGTCAAGCAACAGATTGGCAAAATTACTCATGAAAAGTTCTGCGATATTGTGAAGAGTATGCTTGACAGCATTCTGGCTGATTTAGATTGAACATTTGACACCAACATTATCAATGCTCAAGAGTGTTATTGTGAGCTACTTGCTGGAGGCCCGAGAGGGTAATCATGGCATTTCAATCTTGGTCTTGAATTTCTACAAGCCCTGTCAGGCCAAATGTCCAGCTGAAGAAGAGAACAGCAGCAAAGTACTGAAGAAGAGGTCTTCCAAGTCTCCATCAGTGAAGTATTAGATCTACAGCTGCTTTCACGTTCAATGGATCCCATCACATGTATTTCTATCAGAAATTATAAAGTCAGCATATTTGTTTTCCATTTATGAAAAGCCATCATATAATCCACCAAGGACTCAGGTTCTTCAGTTGCAGATGGTTGCATGCTGCCAAAAGACTGCCACGCCACTGCCAAGTTTCATAATATAGCCCACAAAAAATGCTGTACTTGCATAGACTACTAGTACCTCTTCCACTTTGGTTTCAGTGATACAGCACCCTCACTTGGGAGAATATTCTCAGGTAAAATGAAATGGAAAGTCTGGTTGGAGACTGTTATAATCAGAGAATATGTGTATATTTCTGAAGAGCCCCATCAAAGTTGGTGCTAGACCTTTGACTTGATCACTCAGATGGCACTATGCACTTACTTTACTGGCCTTGCACAAATTCCAGACTTCAATGTTTCAACTTATTACAGCTGATCTGAGATTCAAAGAATTATGGCAGTTGGTGTACTTTTCTGCTTTGCTAGTACTTGCTTAGAGTCGCTTTGCTTGTTCTGCCCTTCAATTTTACATTTCATCACCAATTTGAAATATACCATAATCAAATGTCCACTTTAGCTCACTCTGTTCATTCTGCTCATTTCCCATGGGATTGAGTCACTCCAAATTTGAAATATACTATAACCTTTCCCAGTACTAGTACCTGCCAGCCACTCCTGTTCACTCTGGTCCTGCTAATTTCCCATGAGTCAGACCAAATTTGAAATATACCATAATTAGATGTCCATTTTAGCTCACTCTGTTTGTTCTGCTAATTTCCCATGAGGTTGTGTCATTTCAATTTAAAATATACCATAATCAGATTCTCCCCCTACTACCTGCCATTGGATCACTCTGGTCCTGCCAATTTCCCACCAGGTTCTGTCATTTGAAATTTGAAATATACCATAATTCAATCTTCCCCCTACCTACGTCACTCTGGTCACTTTGGTCCTGCTAATCTCCTATGGTGAGTGATTCCAGATTTGAAATATAATATAATCAGATCCTCACTTTACTAGATCACTCTGCTCATTTGATTTAAGATACTATGATTCTCCCTAAGGCCATGGTTCCCAATTTTACACTGTAATTGGATCACCACTCTACTCATAGTACTGCTAGTGCATGCTCTGTCAACTTTGCAGGCAAGGCAACTAGCTCATGCCTGACAATGCTGTTGCCAGTTTGAAATGTTGATCATAAGGGGCAGTGCAGCAGCAGAGCAGCGATCAATTGATATCCAGTATTTGGATCTCATTGCTGGGTGGTGTGGAACATCAAAATTCTGGCAGACCACCTTGGCTAATGTTATTAGGCAATTATCTAGAATAGCAATGAATTATGTGGTTGATCATGCTGTGTCACACTCTAACAGTAGAAAAAGACTCAAGCCCTTTGTCCATACTTTAGTAGGAGGAAATGTGGCATTCAAGATGTTGATGCAAGTGAAAAGACAGAAGGTCCACAGCTTGTGCATCATCAAGCTAAAAGTTGACTCCAGAATCTCAAAGTGGACATGGAAGACGAAAGTGATTGTCATTCTTCTCTAACTATTTCAAAATTAATGCTGTTCCCAGCCACCACAGAATACACCTGGCAGCAGATGCAGAAAACAATCTGCCAAGCAATAGAGCCACTGTTTGACAATGCTCCTGGTATGGTGGCCTTCTTATGGTACATCATCAGAAGCATGAGAACCACTGATCAAAAGAACACAAAGCTAAAGGAGGTCTTTGCCTGGGTTCAGTCATGGAAGCCCATGAGTCTCCTCCTATCTCCTCTTCTGGAAATATCAATTTAGAATGGCATCTGGGCCACCTCCAATTGATTGTCTCATACCATTATACATATACTAAATATATCCCAACCATGTCCTAAGCACTAGATAATTATTTGATGGTGGAAACCAACGTCCTCTTTCCCTCCCCTCACCTTTACTAGTATACCAATTCAGGAAGGGGACTATGAGGAGTTAAGGACAGTGTACATGGAGTTTTTCAAAGTCAGGAAATCAATTAGGAATGATTTCAAAAGGATCCAAAATTTATTTGATCCTGTAACAAAGTTGACTCTTCTACCCCCTCTTTCTCTGTAACAATTTTTCCTGACCACCATATCTTACCAGGCCTTTTTTAGAAGCTTTATACACATCTCATGAATGGATTGATACCATATGTCAACCTATATTTTGGTTTTGCATTATAGTTTTTGATTTCCATTGAAGTATAAAGTCTCTAAAACCTTTTGATAACTCCCAGTTTGAGTTTGGAAAACCTGCTTTCATACTTGCCAGGGAGATTGATCAGTTCCATAACCTCACTGGGATCCAAGGGAAGAATAAGGTCAAAAGCACCAACTTTCAGAAAGAATAGCAAAACAGTCTTGCAATCTATGGTGACTGCATGATGATCACCACTTTGCTCATGGAACTGGGGATGACCTGATAGGAGGAGGAGTTGGAAGGATTTCTGTAGGTATACTGGCTATGAGCCATGGCCACCAGTATGACTAGGAGGCATGGGCAGCCAAACAGTATCAATATGCAATGATCGCAGTCAAATGACTGGACTAGACATGCCCTGAACTCTGCTGAACATTACTTTCTTTCCTGGTGGACTAATGAGCAAAATTGTCTATTCAGCATTGATATCTGCGCAATATCTTATATATGACAGGACATCAAGTGTTTGCTGTTGAAACTTGAGCTGCATGCTTCATCAGTGGTCCATGAAATGCAAGAACTTGGGCAGGAGGTGAATGTGCTCAGCCAGTATGGAGTCATGGCTTACCATTACTGGAACTATATAGCACCATAGCACTTTGACAAGGATGGTGCTTGGACTGTGTCTTATCAAATGATGAAAGAGGGATATAGGGAAGATGAGTTCAACTTTTTATTTAAGCTGTTGGAAACCAAAGAAAATTGTGCCTGGCAAGTGATCCAGCCATGCCTATCATCCATAACTATTGTAATCACATGTACATGGTGGTTCAAAGGTGAACACTTGCATGGAACTGTGGCCCCTCAGGCTTCTACCTTACATCAAGGTAAAATTCTCTCTCAAGGAGTTGGAATTACCATTCTAAAAAGGAGTGTGGATATGGCAAGGAAGTACCTACAGGCATGGTGGAGCTGGAAGCCTCTTTGTGAGCACTGGGATGTACATCTTTAGCTTGAGATACATGTGCTCTGTTGGATATTTTTTTTGTGCATACTCTTGAACTACAGGATTGGCCACCCAGTTTTTGAAAATATTGTTACCGAAGTAACTAGTCATGTTGCCCTGTAGTGCATGATCTACATACAATCAGCCCATATATAAGCACTCACATTGGCATCCTTCTTGTGAAGAAAGAACTTTGTTGGATCTTTCTGATTAACAAGCTGTATGCCCCACCAAGACTCAAGAAATCTGTCCTTTGGCATCTGCTGTATCACCAATAGAGAAGCTTTGCTTACATTCCTGTAATCCAGCCAGTCTTTTCAAAGCATGGCTGCTTTTCAGTGAGTTAGCTGCCTCTCTGTAAGCAGCAGACTTAGAGGCTGTTTTATTTGGCTTCTGTTGATCAAGTTAGCTCAAACATTTGATCTCACCAGATATTGCCTACCAATGTTCCCCCTTCATGGGAAAAGCCTAGCTAAATAGTGTGGAAATTGCCCCTTGGATGGCCCAAGCCCTGACCCAAAGACTCTCCCTCCCTCCTAAAGGCTGCTGTAACAAGGCCAATCACCTTCTCTTTAAATCTACCTCTTGCTGCTCCTGCAAGTATCACAATGACCTGCTTGCATCTGTCTAGAACAGCAGTAGAAGTGCTGGGCTACAGTTAATAAAGAAGCCTCAACAGAATATCATGCTTCAAACTGCCCATTCCAACCTACTAACTGGAACCTTTCACTCAGCAGGATGCTAATAAAGGCTTCCTTCCCTGGCTCTCTTGCCACTTTTCCTCAGCAGCTTTGTGCAGAAACAAATTCCTCTTTTTCCACCATTTTCTGCTGCCATTCCAGGCCACTTTCTTTGTCTTTGGCTCATCCTCCAAGTCCTCTGCCTCATACTTTCTCTTCTTCTTCCATCTAGAACCCCTTTTGCAGTTGCATTTGCTGTGAGATGTAGCCAGAGTGCTGGAACCTCCTCCCTTTAGCTTTTGCTTCTGAGCATCCAAGTTGCCACCACTTTCTCCAACTACCTCTCCTCCTTTCTGAGTCGGCTCTTGCTCCCACCCTTTTAAGTTGCTGTCACTTTCCTCGGCTGTGCTAGTTTCTTCTACTGCCTTGCATATGAGCTCTGCTTCAGTGTCATAAATAGTGGATATAAGCTGGCAGTGAGGTAGGTAGGCTAGCATTGCAGCTAGGTTCAAACCATCCCTAGTCATGCAGCAAGAGCACTCATAACTAACTAACCCTAACCTCGAAAAAAATATAACCAAAGTATGGAGCCAAAAGCTTTATTTGGGTCCATGGCCTTTCTTTTAATATCAAAAATGTCAGAGGAGTTGACCTCCAAGGCCGATGTAGATGTAAAGCTGGTTGACTCCCTAGAGGCCATCTTATTGTATCGACAAAGTGTTATGACTAGGCCACATGATCTATTATAAATGGCAGATAATCACCAATTCACAGCCACCTTAAATTACCCACCCTTGGAACAGGAAACAGTTTCCAGCTAACTTAAGGAGGTAGGCAACCATACACCTACCACATATGCTATCAACTTGAAAAATGTGTGATTAATCTCATACTCAACTCCTTTGATGGTGGCACTTCTCAATGTTGAATCACAGATTAAACTCTAACCAGGTGGAGGAGGCACCACTAACAATCAGCGAGAGAAGAGTTGAAAGGGATGCAAGATAAAGAGAGAGATGAACCTGGCACTGTAGATGCAGAAGACATGCGGGAGATTGAGGCATTGGTCCAATGGTAAGCCACCTGTATGGACTTGTGGTCTCAGGAGGATTGTGGATCATGGCTATATATGATGAAAGTGAGTCATTTCACTGATTTCTAAGTGTGACTCACTGGTAACAATAAGTCGACCAGAATCCATCTGTCGACAAACCAGAGACTCTACAACTATGGGAGACAGTGGAAGAGGGGGTGGTATAGTCTTACCACATGATGAGATTGGATTTCCAAAATCAGCTCCCTCTTATTACAGGATTATATCTGGTGTCTGCTCAACACCATCATCGACATACTTTCAACCCATTATATTCATTCAAATATATTCAAGGTCACTAAATTCAGCAACGATCTCATATCTGATCATGGTGGGGTGAGTACTTCAAGATCTATCCATATTATTCCATATCTTCATCCTGGAGATGGACAGATGAAAAAGAAAAACAGACAAGCCAGACACAAAAAAGACAGCTGGACAGATGAAAAAAAAAGACAGACAGACAAAAAAAAGACAAACAGTCTGATGGACAGATGAAAACAAAATGGTGGATCAGACGGGCACAAAAAAAATGGATGCATGGACAGACGCCAAAGAGACAGACAGTTTCTGTTTTTTTCATAACTTGGATGCCATCTTCAAGGAATCCTGGTCCCAGTAAGTGTATTTTATTACATATCTTGAATATCTTGTCAATTTTTTTAAGATGTCTTGCTGATTGAAAGGATTTGGATGGCTCAAGATCTATACCTTGTATCCATGATCATACAAGACTAGTTATGCAACATCTCAATGCTCCTGAGATGTAGAAAAAATATGATATTGTTGATGGTATTCTGGTAAGTAGTGTCTCAATGGTATTAATTTCTTATTCAAAAACATAGCCATTTACAGCATCATTCTCAAGAGCAAATATTCATGAATTAATTGCTCTTGATATTCTCCATCAAATTATCAATTCAAGGTACCTTCAAGGACCACCTTGTTGTATTGAAGGATACATTAGACATCACTATGATGATCCTGCCTCAATTCTAGCAGATATTGATTGTTGGTATGTTTTTTGTTCTACTATCATATATCTCTATGATCATTGATGTAAATCCACAACTACATACATATATGATAGCATTGCACCTATTCTATCTTTTCCTGGTTTGAGAAGATTTCCACAGGGTCATGGATTTTAATAATGGACAGGAAATGATTTCAAAGCTCTGATGAAGGTAAGTAATAGAAATTATGTCTGCAAAAGAAACACTAATCAAACATTTCAACTTGAAATCAGATTTTCTACCAGCAATAGCAGACTATATGCCAACTCCAATGGTACAAGCCATTTCTGCTTTCATGGAGTTTTGCTACCTTGTCTGCCAATATTCTCTCAATGAATAAGATCTGCAATCATTGAGAAATGCTCTCTAATGATTTGAAATCCACCATACAATAATCCAGACTTTACAGTAGAATAAGGCCCAAAGGAATTTACATTTCTCGCATCCATGCTTTACAACATTATAAAGAGCTTATTCTTATTTAACTCTTTGGTGCTTGTAACAGACTTTGTTCATCAATCACTGAGTTCAAGCACATCATTACTGTCAAAAAGCCTTATGGATGATCAAATTGCAATGATGCCTTATATCAAATCTTGGTAATCAATCAGAGACTTGACAATCTAATGTCTTTTAGAAATGCACATATTGCAACAGGTGTGTTTTTCATAATTCAATTATATAAAGTTGTGATAAGACTTCTAGGATTGACATGAAAGAAAGAAGAGGTTGATTGAGGAATGTGAAAGGGTGGCTTGGGGTTCCTATATGAGAAGGTAGAAGGGATAATGACTCACCAAGACAGAACAACACCTGCAGATGTTCTAAACTACATTGCAGATTGTTGTACAAGGCCCATGATGGCATGGAAGGTCCCTAGATGGTTGGAACAGATTGAGATTGCTACCAGTATCATTATGAAAGGTCATGCCTTCAGGAGAGTCATTTGCTTTACTCAATAAAACTCAGTGGTTCAAGACCTCGCCCATGAATATGATTGACAGTGTTGAACATATGGATGCCCATAGGCTCTGTATTTGCCATGAACTTCCATCTGTAGTCTTGTGACAGAATGTCCACACACTTCTTCTGAATACCTGTTACTCCTGAATCCTTGATGACCTTCTTGTAGTCCTCTCCCTTGATCTTCATTGCATGATATAAATGCAAGAGGCTCTCCTCCACTGTCCTAGTGTAGGTGTGATCATTTGTATTCTCTGCTAAGAAATGGCCAATCTCATTCATTACTTTTGCTGTAATTGGTGGATAAGTATGAGCTTCAGTCAGCCATGTATGTAGTTTTTGACCAAATAGAAAGGGCAACTACTGTCTTTTGGAAACTACCACCATCCAAATTAGGTGACTTACTGTGATCCGTCTGAAAGATGTAGCAATTATATGGGAGGATTGTATCTATATGTTCCCCAGAGTCCCATCAAGTTTCCCTGACTATATGTACAATATATTATTTTCTATATCCTAAGCATTGAAAATGTCGAAAATGCTGATTTGTGACCTATCAGGGAGCCTAGTAAATCAGCTGAAGTAATGGATCTCAGGGGAATACATTCAAAAGAATGGGTCACATATTTTTGAGCCATCTGCATCCCTTGTATGACTGCATTGAGTAAAAAAAAGGTCAGGAGAAGAACATCTCATAACATTACAGGCTTTTATCCCAATCCCAAGTCCTTCTAATATGTTGTAGATATATATGAAGGTGATGTGGGGATGTACTTTTTAATCCCCTGTGTTGAGAAAGGGTCAAAATTGCGAACATATTTTCTGTTTTCCCCCCTATCTTTTTGATCATCTCATATGACCATGTAAAACCTCATTTAAGGCATGGGAATGTTTATTATAGCATATACACTATGTCTATACACTCAAACAATTTATATGGCCAGGGAAAAGCAGGGGGATGAGGTGAAAACATTTAATTGAGTGAGATTCTCAAAATAGAAATGTTGTAGGAGTAGTGGCTGTGATGGGTGCGCTTCTTGCTTATGTAATTGATCAAAACAAACAGGAACATGCCCCTATCAAGAAAGGGAAAGGGGCTGCATCCAAATCTGTGAAAACAATATTCCCAAAAAGGAAACTTATTATTCCTTTTTGGTGTCACCAGAAAAGTTGTAGCCCCTGTTTTTCTGATTACCATGGTCCAAGAATTTAATCATTCTGATCTAATCTAGTTAAGATATGATAAAAATGGTCAGAAAATCCTAGCAATGAGCTTTTTGATTGGTCATTATTGGCCAATGGCAATTAGGCACAAGGGGTAAGCTCCAGGTGTCAAAAAAGGGGCTGGATTCAATAGCAGTTGGGAAAAGGAAACTCATTATTTTTTTTTGGTGTCACCAGAAAAGTCATAGCCCCTGTTGTTCTGATTACAATGGTCCAAGAATCCAATCATCTGAATGAAATATGATCAAAATGGTTGCAAAATCCCAGTAATATAAAGCATCTGATTGGTCAATATTGGCCAAGTGGTTCACTCCACCCCTGTTATTTCAAACTCAGATTCAATTATTTCGAAGCCAGTAGTGGAACATTCAAAGCCAGATGTCACCCAATTGCAATGTCGCAATTGCTGCACCTCTGGCTTTGGCAATTGCCAGATTGCCTGGTCAAAAATTACATACTCTGGTGCTTCAGTGCATCCCAATGATATGGGCAAAACCATCTCTGCCATGGTTTTGCACATATTGTCCACCACTGGATATGTGCAAAACCATCTCCGCAGGACCACAGCAAGTCTTTATAATGTCTTATATTGAATTCGGAGGGGTGAAAAATGTAGAGTGATTGTATAGCATGACCAGCCTACTTTAAGCAAAGAGACTGCCAGTGCTCATCATCTATTGGCATTGCCTTCAGATGGTATCATAATCTCCAAAGAAGAGCTGGGCGATCATACAAGGTTGCAACAACAGTTCCTTAGATATTGTGTACAAGCCATGACACACACATCATTTCCCTGGATGAATCCTGAATTCATAAAAGAAAATGGAGACCTTAACAAAGAAGCTGCAGCTTGGCTTCATGAACAGTTACCATTTCTGACAAGACCTTTTGGCAAATGATTGCTCCTGGAACTTGTGTGTCTACATGACCAAGATCATCACCTCTTTGATCAAGGACAACAAAATCAATGGAATCTGGAATTGGCTGGACAGATTCAACAAGAAATCCATCTTCTTGGACATTAAAGATAGTCCGATTCAGCTAAATGACCAAGAGACACTTGGTAACCAAAGTGCCTGTTTGCAATCATACCTTGGTGATGCCAGAAAAATCACAATTAACTACAAAATTTGATCAAGATCACCTGGCCTAGGACTTGGCATTGGCGACGAGGCAATTCCAATTGCATTAGAAGGTTTGAAAAAATTCTTGTAAAGAAGCTCATTGTTGGTCATCAGAATGATTTTTCAAAAATTTAAAATAGATACTCACAACATGCTTGGAAGGGCATATTCAACACCAACAGGATCCAAAAGAAGACTTTGATCTGACAAAAACTCAATACAGAAGATCTGGAGCTTGACACTCTGTATCCTTTGAAGTACCCAGAAGCTATGAGCACTGAATTGAACAAACTCTGGACAACCAAGCAAAAGGGTGGCAGCATTACAAAGCTGCAATCAATTTTGATTACAAGAACAATGGACCAATGCTCTTAGAGCAAGAGCAGATCATGGAGAGAAAAATGAAATTATTGGAGATGAAGCGAGCAATAGAGCATAAGGAAACAAAGATTTTCAGCACCCGTCAGGCTTGTGGACAAAAAGTGGCAACTCAACAGCAACAGAACAGTGAGAGAATCATGTTTTTCCATAACACTCACACCATTGACATTCATCCATGACATGCAGAAATAAAGTTCACATTCAAGGCAATTATCGAGGATAGCGATGAGGAGCTAGGAGAAGGCAGTAGTTCAAAAATCCCTGATCCATGGGCACAAAAGGCCATTACATCAGGTATACAACAGATTTGCATGATCATGCAGTTGATCATGTTGACACTCTAACAGTGGAAAAAAACTCGGGCCCTTTGTCCATACTTAGGAGGAAACGTGGCATCCAAGATGTTGATGCAAGTGAAAAGACAGAAGGTCCACAGCTTGTGCATCATCAAGCTAGAAGCCGACTCCAGAATTTCCAAGTGGTCATGGAAGACAAAAATGATTGTCATTCTTCTCTAACTATTTCAAAATTAATGCTGTTCCCAGCCACAACAGAATACACCTGGCAGAAGATGCAAAAAAAATCTGCCAAGCAATAGAGCCACTGTTTGACAATGTTCCTGGCATGGTGGCTTTCTTATGGTACATCATCAGAAGCATGAGAACCACTGATCCAGAGAACACAAAGCTAAAGGAGGTCTTTGCCTGGGTTCAGTCATGGAAGCTTCCTGGTTTTCCCCCTTGTGTGTCAATTCAATCAAGCACATAGCACCCTCTTGACTTATGCATCTGCAAGTACAGAAATGCAATGATCCATCATGTGCCACAAATCCATTATCGAGGATAAAAAACACCTACTTGCCTGTGCTGTAGTATGTCATTCACTTTTTTCTTTCATCCACATCACCGTTAAATTCAATAATGATAGCTTTGCATTGTACCATTTGACAAGTTTCCTGTATTCCTTCAGTTGGAATTGAATATGGATAGTGCTTAAAGGTCCGGTCCAAAACCAAACCGAAACCGATCAGGACCAGTCCTGATTGGTCCAGTATTTCCTGATTTTGATTTAAGTCTTGGTCTCTTGATTTTCTCAAAATCAAAAGACCGGCCAAAGACTGGTCAGGACCAGTCTTTTGGGCGGACCGATGTTAGTCCCTATTATTTAGTATATTGACCGATTTATCCTGATTTTCCCACATTTTTAGGATTTTATTTGAGTTAGTTATGATAATTTCTCAAAATACCTGCTCCAAAATGACATATCACTCGAGATCAGCCATATCTTGGCCGCATATGGGCAGAATTACATAATTCATGGTGCATAATAACGCCATGTAACTCGGCTATCTTCAGTACAGCCATGCCTGAGTGCTGATTCCACACTATTCTATTCTCAGAAATAGGTTTTCTAAGTAGATATACTCGAGAATAACATGCATTCTTAAATCAATCATATCTCAACACCCCCTGACCCGATTTGGATAGAAAAAATATGGGCCAGACGCCAGGAATCTGTAGTATTTTTCACATTCCTAAAGACCAGTTATAAAACGCAACTAGACCAGCAAAAGACCGAAAAGGACCAATTTATCAGTTTTTTTTGGTTTTGGTCCAGTTTTTCCATATTAGGAAATTCCCAGGACCAGTAGTGGTCCAGTCTTGTCCCAAATAAGGCAAAAGACCAGACCAAACCAGACTTTAAAGCACTAAATATGGATACTTGTGGAGTTCCACCTAGACCACCAACAAATACAGCCATGAAAAGTTCTTCAGTCCTCCTCAGCCAAAAAGAAAAAAGAGCTGCATCATCCCAGAGGGAGAAAGACAAGGCAAAGGCTACCCTGAAGATGAAGAAAGGGAAAAATTTGGCTAAAGATAAGGAGAATGAGATAGATGAGGAGAGGGAAGAGGATGAAGAGGATGAAGACAATCAGAATGAAGAATAATTTGAGCCCAAGATACAAATGATTCACACAGAGTATCAAGCTGCCTGAGCATCTTTCAAAGCTGAGAAGGAGAAATTATCGGGAAGAATTACATTTCATTAGAATCCAAACAGGCTTTGGATACACTTACCAGTACCTGCAAGAGCTGGTTGAAACACCACTGCTTGAAGATGGAATCTCTCTCTTTTTTTGCCATCCCTTGACACCCCATCTGAACTAAAGTCAACACCTCCAAGTCTCTTTGTTTCCATTAAAAGCACCTTTTGGGGTTACTATTTTCTTGAGGATCATGCAGTTGAATGGGTATTTGAATTAAGTGTCAAAATGTTTGAATATATGATGTTACCATAAAATAGACACTTTTTGTTATGAACTCATATTCTTTACCTATCTTTTGCTTAGTCATAACCCTAATCACGTGACTTGACATCACTTCTTCTGGACATTCTATCTTTCATTTCCTTTATCTATGACATCATTGATTAGTAATTACCTGCCCTCATGTATTTCTCACACTTGCCCTAAACCAAGTCCTCACATATATAAAGAGGCCACAAGCGAGACAGACTCCTTAGTCTTGTCCACTTGTGCATTACCTGCATTAAGGCCTGACATCCATACCTTCATCCTTCCATCAAAAGTCCCTGAGTAGATTCTTTTGAGGATCATAACACTTTTCCTATGATTATTTTGAGTTACTGATTATGAAAATTAGCAGTCCTGTTCTTGAATGGTATATGGGAAATAGTGGATCAAAAATGTATTGTGGATTCTGTACCAGCTTATTTCAAGCTTATGGAGTTAAATGTCTGCAGCAGTCAATAGAGATTGACCAGCCATTGGTCTAGCTGGCTAATGTGGTGGCATGGATGTGGGGAAGAACATGAAGTGAGGATTTGTGATTTCGACTACATTGATTCAATCAAAGCTTAGCTAGTAGTAAAGGTAGTAGTAAAGGAGAGAAATAATTGGGACTTTCCAGTGGTGCAAAGACTGAGATGAATCTTTCACACATATGAAAACTAGTTGGGGTTTCTGGGCCCCAGAAATGTGTGAATAGATTGGCTAGAGGAACAGCAGAACCACATGATCAACCTTCATGGAGGTTTTGATAGACAATGATGTTGTAGTCTTCAAGATAGACTTAATTGATGCATTGCAGATCTTCATCTGGAGTAAGCTTGTTGGCTGCTGTAATAGCCACATCCAACTTCTATTTGACAGGCTTTCTGTTGGTCTGTTTTGATACTCTGTGGGCATATTCAGCTTCAATACATCCAGGTTGACAAATTCAACCTACTTGCTGTTTTGAAATGAAGGTGATGGTTTATGCTCCAGAACTCTGGCCATGTCAATGTAAAAGATCCACTTCATGTAGATATCTGGACTGTCTTGATGAGCATATGTTTATATCCATTCAGAAAATGACTGTGAGGAGTTAATGATAGTGTACATCATGGGGGGTTTTCAAGTTGGAAAATCAATGGAGAATGGTTTCAAAAGCCTCTGGAATTTATTTGATCAGGTAACAAAGCCTTTCTTTCAATATAACAATTTAATCTGACCACCAAATCTTACTAGACCTTTTGTAGAAACTTCATATACATCTAATTCTAATACCATGGATTGATACCATATTTCAACCTATATTTGGTTTTGCATTTTAGTTTCTAATTTCCATTGAAGTTATAGACACAGCCAGGAATGCTCCTGTTTACTTATGTAATCCAAAAGGGGCCAAAAGTGCTTCATCTGACGCAGCCCTTCTTCTACTCAATCAGTGCTTCCTGGTTGTTGATTTTGGGCAATGGGCAAGTTAAAAACTCCTGAGCATAGGATTCGGCAAATTTGACGATCTTGAGCCCCGAGTCAATCTATAGAACTAGAGTGAGCAAATGTCATATTTACCTATATCGACTTACATATGCCCCAATGTTTTCATCAAATGGTGGTGCAATGCCAGCGTCTGTTACCATATTAGCAGACGAAATTGAGAATGTATCATACTACTTATGATTCAACCTCTTACAGGCCTCAAAATAGTTCTCCCTGATGTTATTGTGCAGTGCAGGGAAAGTCAACTTCATGTACAACGAGCCAACCTCCTTGACCATGCCGTTAATGGTGAGTGTGCAGGTATATCGAACAATGTCTTGGGTTTTAGAATCATACCCCTTGATGGAGTCTTTGGCCTTGTGCAATTGCAATATGGAAGCACTTGGGAAAGGTTTCCCAGTGATGATACTGGTATAACTTGATGTTCTCTGAGGGTACAAGTGAGTCAGAGAGTGTGGCTGCGGGTAGATGGATGACTCTGCAAGTACGCGGAGGTGGTCTTGTGAGGGGAGATTGAATCCAGTGCATTGTTGCTGGTGCTGTGTTGGCACGTCAATTTCCATCCTGTGTGTAGAGTTATTACTCACATAGTAGATCATAGGGTCTGTGACAGCAGTACCATCCTCACTGTCATGTGCCGGAACATAGGCAAAACTGACTGAGGGCATGTGTGGAACACCCATGATCAGAGGGTGGCGTGGTAAGTATGAGTTCCCACCAATGTTGGCAGATTGATCATGGATGCTTCCGTGATGAGATGAAGGAAGAGTTCACAACCTCGGGCTGAATGAAAAGTGTAGTGAAAAGTGTACAAGAAAGTTAGCCAAAAGTGTGATTTTTCTCAACATTTTTTGTGTGGGATGTCTTTCATGAAACTCAGAGGATTAAGAGGATAGTAAGTAACAGTGTAGATGGGAGTTTTTAAGATCGGAAAATTGATTGGGTGATTGAGAATGGTCCAGAAAGCCTCCGGAATTTATTTGAACATATAACAAAGTCTACCCTCTTACCCCCTTTTTTTTCTTTGTAACAATTTTTCCTGACCACCAAATCTTACCAGACCTTTTGTAGAAGCTTTTATACATCTAATAAATGGACTGACACCATTTAATGACCTATTTCAGTTTTGCATTTTAGATTTTAATTCTCATTGAAGTATATAGAAGCTTAAGTTGGCAGTAGTCCACTGCTTTCAAAGGCTATGTGATAAAATTCCCAAATTTCTTGTTAGAAAGCTGCTGGTGATTGCAAGATTGTGCATGTATGTGCCCCATTCAGTCACTCTATTTGACATTTGGAAATGTAGAAGGGAGAAATTTCTTCAAGAAAATTTTAACTGCCTGCCAAAAGACACTACCATACAGGCCTATACTTGGGAAGAAGTGCACCTGCTGTGCTTCATTTTACACTGCCTTCAAGCAAACCAGTATTCTGTGAGGGATGAAGTGACCCTGAACCTTCCCAGGAGGGGCTTTGCATTGGCCTGACCTAGTATCAAGATCCTGTTTTAGAGCTTTTGGATCACCTATCTTGGAAGGCTCTCAGCAAAGTGGTTTGAAACATGCCTGTGGACCCTGCCATTTCTTGGAATGCCAACCACTCCAAAATCACAATACCATGATGCAGCCACACCCTGGTAGTTTCAGAGTATGTGGAACAGGTCCAGAAGGCACTTGTAGCTTTATCTCAGAAGGTGGAGTAAGACATTCTCTTTGGGTTTTCATTTCCAGAGGGTTCATTCAACCTCCTAAGCAACCCTGAAGCCAATGATGCCACCACCACTGGAGCTGGGCTGTTTCCAACACCCAATGAATCTGACTCTGAGGCCCACCCTGCAGTACTATTCCTTGAAATGCTCTGCCAGGCAAAGGTGGTCTGCTCACAACAGTGAGATGCTATAGTCTGGAATGCTCAATGCACTGACAGTTGGCTATTGAATGTTTGTGACACCTAGACTGAGACTCTGACTTTGATGCACCTGCTGGCAATTCCTGGAAGAGGCTCAGAAGTTACTACTTGGCAATATGCCAACTCGCCCTCAAGCCCAAGGCACCTCTTCTACTTCCCCACCCTTCAAACATTTGTCACTCAAAGTAACTACAACAAGACAACAGCAATTACTGGGCAACATAAATATATTTTCTAGGTTATTCCTTTCTCCCTTTCCCTTGCCATCACCAAACTTCTTCACATTGTACGTCCCGTTGAATCCTTGGCCTTTATGAGTCTGAACAAGGATGTCCTTGGAACACAAGTCTTAGGCTTACTCAATACACATGTTTGTGTCTTAGAGAAAGATTTGGGATAGTGCCATGTTGTCTGCTTGCCAGATTTCTTTCCTGCAATGATTGTACAAAGCTTGATATAGACTTCTATAGATTCATAGAAAAAAGTTATTAAGTATCTTAATTCATTTCAGACCCTCAATGAGTTGTCATGAAAAAATCATTTCAAGAAACTAGATACAAGTCATACTGACCAGAGAAAGATTTATTTATACCAGAACAGTATGATCATCCTCCTTATTGGAAAATCCTTCTAGCCTCCAATATGCTAGCTATAAATAAGTGAGGTATTCTACTTATCATTTTAAAGTTCTTTGAACATGATGGTAACATTGGCTAAGTACAGGAAAATCATATACCAGAATAGTATATCATCTTCTTTCTATACAGCATCAAGACATAATTTTCAAGTCTCATAGAAAACATAGAGGAGTATGTCCTCGATGTTTTAATACTATCTAAACATAATAGAACAACTTCCAGCATTACAAGACACCATCTAAGAGAACCGCTCAATATGTGCCTCTTATCCCTTGGGTGAAGATTGATTTTCTAGCCTCCAATACACTAGCTATAAGTAAGTGGGATATTGTGTTAAGACTCTCCGAACATGGTAGTAACATTAGCTGAGCCCAAGAAAATCAGATACAAGAACAGTATGATCACCCTCTTTTTTTTCTATACTGACATTGGGATATCAAAATATCAAGCTTTGAAGTTTGAGAACTGCATCATCAACCTACCAGTTCAGCATCACATGACACCATGTGGTACAACTTGGATAAAGATTCATGTTTCTACAGTAGCTATAAATAGGCAAGGTATCCTACCTACCATTTTAAATCTGTCTGAACATGATAGTAGTCCAGCAAAATCAGATACAAGAACAGTATTATCACTCTTTGTCTTTTATGCAGCACCAAGATATATATATATTTCCTTGTACACAGCATAGAAAAGCATGTCCATGATGTTTTAATACTCTCTAAACATGGTAGAACAACTTCCAGCATCACAGAATCATCTGAGAGAACAGCTCAATATGAATCTTCTACCCCCCAGGTAAAGATTGATTTTTCTAGCCTCCAATATGCTAGCTATAAATAAGCAGAGTATCTTACCTATCATTTTTAAACACACAATGGTACATTGGCTAAGCCTAGAAAAATCAGATACAAGAACAGTATGATCACCCTCTGACTTCTATGCAGCACCAAGGCATAATTTTTCACATCTTCTAAACAACATGGAAAAGCATTTCCCTGATGTTTTAATACTCTCTGAATATGGTAGAACAACTTCCAGCATCACAGGATACTATCTGAAAGAAGAGCTCAATAACCATCTGGTACCCCTTAGATAAAGATTGTTTTTCCTAGCCTCCAATATGCTAGCCATAAATAAGCAGAGTATTTTACCTACTGTTTTAAAGCCCTCTGACACAATGGTAACATTTTCTAAGCACAAAAAAATCAGGAGGGCAAATAGCAGCATGTTCCCCTCATGGCCGAAAATGAAAAATGTATGTAGCAGGTACCAGGAGCCACTAGGGACCATGGAAGCATTTCTCCTGGAGGTTATAGACTCCTAAAAATCCACTGATAACATTTATAAGCCACAAAAAATCATTTTTATAGACATTCAAGGTTAGCATGCCATACCACCTTGTTCAATTTATATCTCAAGAATGCGACCGCTGATGTTCATGATCAGTAGATCAAAATGATCACAGAAAGGGCCTCTATTTTATGGTAACATTGATATTCAGATACACAATTTCAAGTTTGACACTTGATTTAAAAATGGCTCTATAGTACAAAAATGCTGTCATGCTGGATATGGGGGTATACCGCATGTCAGAAATATACTCTTATGTGGGATATAATTGGGCCTCAGACATGGTAGAACCATGGTAGAACCCTTACCTATTTACAAGAACTAGGTAAAATCTCAAGCTACTCAAGTAGCTTTGGCAGAAGACAGCCAAGCTGAATGGAAATGCATAGGTTTGACAGTGCAAAACATGCACACCATTCTGAATAGGCAGAAATTACCATTAGAATGGAAGCTAGAACAAATTACCTTTGGTGAGTGGAGTACAGTTTGATATGCAGTACATAAAGCTTACATTTTATTAGATGCTGATAGGGAATATGTGAGGGACACATATTTCTGATCAGAGAACACTATGATGGGACTCTGCCCCTGCACCAAACTGCCATGCTGGTGGCCATCACATTCAGCAAGATGCTACCCAACTTATCTGCAAGAAATTCACCACTCCAAACTCCTTGAGTGGAGCCAATATGCAACAGATTATCAGAAATGCACCCTGGATCAAAGGAACCAATGCAAAAGTATTCACAGAGACTAAACCCTATATGATAATTGAAGGTGACCTGTGACTGCTATACAGTGTCTGGCACACCTAACACTCAATACAAGAAGAGGGGAGGACAGTCGTCGTCAGAGGGAATCCAACGAGAACAAGACTGGCTTGTTCTGTTGGTTGTATTCATGCTTATATACCTATACTACATGAGGAGAGTGCATGTAATGACATACTAGTAGTTCTAGATGCTGCAAATATGTATTGAGTATGAGTTGAACATGCATTCCCAGCATGTTTGGGGCATAGGAATGTCGAACATGTCAAACATGCGTCAAACATGTTTGAACATAAGCCTACATATGTCTAGTATGTATCTAATATGATAAATATGGGTGAACATGGGTCAAATATGGTGGAACATGTGTTGAACATGGTGGAACATGATGTAAATTATAGTTTTGTGATGGTTAGGGATGTCTAGGTTGTGATCAGGGATTAAAATAGTGTGATTTGTAACATTTCCTGTTTGAAAGGTTAGACAGAGAAGGTAGTGATGGTGGTTCAGTACACCAGCCTACCATTTACCACAAGTGCTCATCGTCATATGAGACTCACAGCTTGAGATACTATTGTGTAGAGATGTTCCTACTACACAGACTAGTAGAGCCTACTCCTAAGTTCCTATGAGTATTACAAGCTCTCTCACACATGACTCGAGACTCACGTTCAGACATGCTGTGTTAGAGACACACGAGTATACTTAGAGAGATAGAAGTATAGCTTTGCTCATAACTGAATTGAGCTTCCTCACAAGTGCCTAGCCTTCCTTGGTGATTACCTCGGTCACTTCTACAGGCATGAAGTTCAATACTTCGCACATGGATGTTAGATGGAGTGAACAACTGACTTGAGTGGTATTAGCCAGTTACTTTGAGGTAGGTGGTCAGTGCGTGAGAAATATAAATTTTCTCACAAGCAATACTAGGGACTTTGAACTTGTCACTTCTTCCCCCAACTCCCCTGACAGTACCCTGTATGCAATGATGAGGGTACAGTATGTATCGACACGAATATGATGTTGGTGAGTCGTGTTACACATCGCACACCCTCGATGTCGGGTTCCCATCCATAGTCACAAGCAAGGATGTGACCAGAATCACAGTGATGGGTGAGCCACAGCAGTATATGCCATGATCTTGTATGCTAACTGAGCCTAACTCACCCAAGGGTTCGTTTGTGCAGATTGAAACAAGGTTGCATCAATATCTGGTCTATTGTTGGATCCGCACAAACAAAACAGTAACTATGGGGCTTCAAGTTTGTGCTGGCCATGCAGACTGCATTTGTAGTATCATTGATGTGGAGATGCTGAGGTACGCACTCACCCTGAGCTGGAGCCAATGTTCCTCAATCTTGCAATGCAGTATGAGACAGTGATGTGTTGTCGGGAATCGTGGTCGCAGAACTTGGTGTTGAGGGTGAATCAGTATGTTTTTTGTGTTGTTAATGGCACATATACTCGCTCACGGGTTATTGTCAATGGCCCACAAGGAGTTATATTTTATATTTTATTCTGTCTCTTACCCGTGACAACAACTTGAACAGCATCTGACCACATCAGGAAAACCTTCCTTCTGTTAATATACTGAAATACATATTATTTCCTGATATATTTAGATAATTCTGGATAATTCTGATATTTCCTAGATTACCTAGATTATCTCAGAATTTTTAGCCTCCCCTGATTATTATCTGATATATCTAGTATTGTCAAGTAATATCACATTAAACATAGTGTAATTTCTAATATATATATTGTGTGTTGGCAATCTTTCTAAGAGATTTGTGCTTAATCATAAACAAAGCTCACATAACAACTTACAAGTTGCAAATAATACTATATGGTTCACACTGTATAGCTCACATAGCTCATTCAATTAGTTGGTAGTTTAAATAATATTGGATTTAACAATCATAACACATACAATATCTACATCAGCAAACCCACCCTTGGCTCTACAGAACTGTGCAGAGTTGCACAGACCCACAGACCCTACAGAAAGGTACCTAGTAATACAGACCTTCACAGACCTGTACAGACTAGCCCCTATCCTA
>JBBPQC010000292.1:0-24775 GCA_038092295.1 Leccinum arenicola
CGTGATGACCTTGCCACTGCAGTACCGGCTTGTGTCGTCGGGGGATCTCTCTTTGTCTTCTCTTTGCTGTCTCTCCATCGGGTGTCATTAGGCACTTCTCCGGGATTCAGCAAATGGAATGCAAAGTCATTTTTGACATAGAACATTTGTAAAACATTGACGAGAACAAGGAAAATGTGCGACAATAAAAATAAAATAGCTCTTTACTCCCACACGGGCACCAAAGCGACGCTGTCCTTTTTCATGTGGCAAGATCGTACCTTGAGCTCACGAACATCCTCATTCCAGCAGAACCGATCCAGTCCGAGCATCCCAACATCAACGTCAAAGGTTGGCGTCTGAAGGGAAGATCTCCCACCGGCAGTGCTCGTCCGAGCGGTCGTCTCGGACATCCAAGGCGTGAGCATAACGTCGGGACTAGTGATAACAGAGGGCGTCGTCGGCGCGACAGAGTTCCGTCGTAAACACGATTTGAGCGGCTTCTTCGACACATCGCCGCCGACCCGAGAGGATTCAGAAACAGAGCGAGGACGTCCGTCGCTCCATGGCAAAGCGGGGACATCTTCGTTTAGCAGTGTCGACGACGACGACAACGACCCAGCGATCGCAAGGCCCTTGCATGACTGTAATCGATCCACGCTCGTCTTTTTGGGACGGAGCGGCGCAGTTTCGCAAACGCCCCAAGTGCTCGTCAACCCGTCGCGAAAAGTCGATGCCGAATCGACGACCCCTCTTTCCTCGAGAGCCTGTTGCTGAGAATAAAACACCTTTGCCACGCTCGCGAGCGGAGAGAAACGAAGAGACGGCAGATACTCGGTCGCCTGAACATTCGACAGGGTATGAAACGGAAAAAACGACGGCAAAGACGGCAAAGGGGGTGCAGGTCTGCGCTGGCACCTCAACGAACACCTGCCAGTGGCTAGCTGAAAAGAGTCTCTCGTGCCCATGAGCGGAGACGACAGGGTCGCATCGGGGGGTCGGCCTTCGAGGAACGAAAACTGGACTGGATTGCTTAGCGTGGGTCCGTCGACTAGTCTGATCGAGGAAGGACTTGCGCGTCTCGTGCCGTGACCGGCGCCGCCTCCAGGGGATCGCATGCCGTCCAGCTCGCCGAAATCGCCATAGCGGGAATGCAAACGGGTAGAGGCATTTCGGTTCACGGACGTCTTTGAAGAGTTGGTACCGCAGCGAGGGATTCGCGAGGAACCGGCAGTCGACCACTGCTGAGCCGGGAAAAGCGGATTCGGATTCGCCGAGTCGGTACAACACAGCGTACTGGATGCAGTGAAGCGAGAGCCCAGCGTCGAGTTCCTTTGTGAGCGTGTCAAGCGCCCCGTCGTCGCGTTGGTGGGCAGGTGATATCCGCGCCGCCCTTCGCCGCCGCGTCGCCAGGTCACGCGAGTCAGCTTCGACGCCAGATTTGTCTCCCAGGCGGGAGATCCGAGGAAACCAACCAAGATGGGACGATACCGATTTTCTTGTTTACCAGTGAAACTCGCGACGGGATAGGAAGTAGTAGTGATAGTAGTAGCGCCATGCGGAGCGTGAATCGTTGCCAAACGACGTTGTTCCACGTACAAGAGCTTGATAGCGAGAAAGATAAACACGACGAGAAAGAGAGAGATGGCGACGACGATGAGCGGGATGTATACGGTTGTTGTTGCTGTGCCCGCCGGCATGTAGGAAACATTGGCAGGAAGAGCAAAGGCACGGCGGGGTGCTGCTGCCACCGATACCGTGAACAGAAACAAAAGATCTGGTCTGGTCTGCATGCGGGGCATCCAACAAAGGCAGGTTCGACGAACCTCATTAATCATTTCCCCACTGGTGAATTCCAGTCGCACCGAGCCGGGCCGGGCCGTGATCATGAGACTTTGCCAGGATGTATAAGTCGAGACGGCGGCGGCCAGTGGGTCCGCACACACACACCTCTAACGATGCCCGCCCGCATCCTCGCCTATTCCGCGACCGCCGGCTACAGGCATGACAGCATAGAACCATCCATCGAAGCCCTCAAAGCCAAAGCATCCTCGATCAACGTCCAGTTCGATTTCACCGAGGACAAGAACCAGTTCACGGACGAGAATCTGGCACAGTACGACGCCGTCCTCTTCCTCAACAACTCGGGAATAAGTGCGTACTTTTCACATACATTGAACGCGCTCCGAACTTGTTGACGAGTCGGAACACACAAGTCCTCGACGACGCGGGAAAGGCCGCTTTGCAAACGTATCTCAACTTGGGAGGAAACTTTATCGGCATTCACTGTGCGGCCGACGCACTGCGTGACACTCCATTCTTTGGAAAGCAGATCGGCAAGTTTTGTTCCTGCGTTTTGTCGCCGCCACCGCTCACGGAGAGTTCTTTCTTCCCAGGGGCGTATTTCGACTATCATCCAGAAATCCAAGAATCGGTAGGTATCGACCGTCATGAAAGTTGGGGCACACCTGTCACGATGATATTTCTAAACAGGTGGTCGAAATCGTCGACAACACTCACCCGAGTACCAAGATGCTCCCTGCACGCTGGAAACTGCTCGACGAGATGTGAGAAACGAGTTCGACTCACCGTATCTCTCTTATCACAAGCACAGGTACAACTTCCAGTCAGATCCCCGGAAGGTGGGCGCAAAGGTCCTACTCACAGCCGACGAGTCCAGTTACTCGGGTGAGCATATGGAGAGGTGCAAGACTTTTCGACTTGGTGCTAACCAGAGAACTCCAGATCCTGACGAAAGAAAGTTTGATCATGGGTCACCTCATCCTATAGGCAAATATATCTTTTGCCCGTTGTTGTCCGATGCTGAGAGATGATTGCAGCCTGGTATCAAGAACGCGGCGCCGGAGTCGAATCAGGAGGTGTTCCTGGTCGTAGCTGGTACACCTGCCTTGGACACTGCATTGAAATATGGAGTGTAAGCCCTGTGACTCTCTCAAGACTCAGGCGCTCACCCTTTGCAGGACGAACTCTTCTTAGGGCACGTTTTGGGCGGTATAACCTGGACGCTCCAGTCGAAAACTACGCGTGCCTTTGATAGTAATGCGAAAGTCGGGAATGCGTCTTGAGTGTATTAATGATATGTAAATCTGTACACAATGCGACGTGTAAATAACGAGTGTTGCTAGAGGTTGTTAAGGTATAGGTAATAGTAGCAAGGAATGAGTGGGCGTTGAGATCAGATACCGTGATGAAAGTCTTCGCTGGATCATTGTGGTCTACACTCGGGTTCACCATCATCTTCGTAATCGTCGTCATCTTCATCCTCCCAATCATTTTCATTCCCTTCTCCGAACTGCGAGGCAAAGCCTTCATCAAAGAAATCCGAACTAGCCGGAAAACACCATTCACGCACGTCCTCAAGTTCAGCCTCTTCGAAAGCAACTTCGTCGATGATCTCCGGTGCAGGCTCAATGTTCGCCTTCTTTGGGGGAAGGAGTTTTGCAATTGCCTACAAGCCAGACCTCAAAGATATGATCTCGGAAGAACAACGAAAAGCTTACTGCTTTGTCAACGCTTCTCAGCCAGTCCCTATCTGGCATCTCGAGCTCGAGGATGATGTACATATCACCCTTTTGATCAGGATTCTTGAACGTAGGCATGCCTTCACCGCGCAGCTTGATGGTCTGACCATGTTTAACAATCTTGCCTGGCGGACTCGTGACACTGACGCCCCGACCATCTAGATGAGTGATTAAAATACGAGAGAAGCCAAGAAGTGCTTCGGATAGAGTGATCTTGACATTCGCAAGCAGATCACTTCCGGAGCGTTCAAAGGAATCATGCGATGATGTCTTTAGGTGGAAGATGACATCTCCAGGCGGAACGTTGGGCTGTACCCGATGGTCAGTCCTCGCCATGAGCGATTCGAGACGGCTTACTTGTTGGTCACCAGCACCTGTTAGAACAATACGGTAACCATCTGGCATCCCCTTTTCGATAAAGATCTCTTGTCGTGTCTTCTCCTTGACGGTTTTTTCACCTTTGCACTTTTTACATCTGTACTCCCGTAAGCTCCCATCGCCAATCACCAGTACCATGCCTACCGATCCTTTTCACGAATCTTACTCCCTTCACCATTGCATTCGGAACATTTGACACGCATCGCCCCAAACCGAGATGGAGCAACCTGAGTCTGCGCGAACGTCCATCCTTTCCCTTGGCATAATGTACACTCTTTCGGTTTTGCGTTCCCTCTGGCCCCCGATCTAAAAAAGAACGCGTCATGAACAACGGCGAGCTCGTAGACGTCAGATTTGCCAACCCGTTACACGTCCCACAAACGACCTCCTTTTCCATGTTCATCTTGACCGACTTGCCATTGTAGAGATCTTCGAGTGTGACCTGATAAGGAATTTCGGTATCCTCGCCTTTATGTCTACGTGAGCCTGGCCCTCCAGCAAAATCGAAGAACGTCGCCCCTCCGCCGAAAAACTGAGCGAACATGTCGGCTGCATCCGTGGGTACACCACCATTGTGTCCACCTGGGCCGGTGAAGCCATCCATACCCTGCTTATCGTATACTTCTTTCGAGTTTGGGTCGCTCAACATTTCGTAACTGATTTGGGCGAAACGATTAAGATTGAGCGAATGGACGAAAAAAAAACAGTGGTACGAACGCCGCTGCCATCTCCTGAAATTTTTGTGCTGCTCCTGGGTCATTAGGGTTCTGGGAGAAATAGATAAATCCTTGCGGATGTCCAAGATAAATCCAATGCCAACCTTGTCCTGAAGGAACAAACGAGCTCAGCAATGATTTGAACGAGTCCGCAACACTCACAGGATGATGTTCCTTGGCCTAAGTATATGGTGAGATCACGAGTTGCTCTGGAATCTATGTGACTACGCACTTTTTTCCGATAGGCCTTTTTGATGTCATCTGGCAGAAAAGTTATCAGGATGGCACTTTGTTCAGCCAGGCGTGGGACTCACTCTGGGAAGCATTTGGAGGGACACCAAGCAAATCGTAAAGCTCGGTTTCGACGGGCACTGGTGTCAACTTGTTGGGAGACGAAAAGGACGAGAGAGGGTCACTTACTGTCGTCGGGGGAAAAGAGAGTTGCAGGCGCCGCAACGAGGACTGGCTCGTATACGCGTTTTTACCAATAGAAAACGTTATTCTCGACTGCTCGGCAAGAAACCGGAGTTTGAAGCCATTCGCGAAACCCACGGCCTTCCGAGCCTTTTTGCGTTCACGTCAACGTTCAACGTTCAACAGGTGAGTCAAACGTCTCCTCGTCGACGACGACATGATGTCCATATATTATCTACATTGTCCAACCAGCCTCGTGCTGTGCTTGACGAGAAATTCATTCTTCTGAGCCCTCTACGCCGCACAACATCGACGCTAATATCTCGCATTCCACAGGTCCTGCCAGTGTACCCATTGTACTTTTCCAGAGGCTGATGCCGCTTGTATCATCCAGTAGAATACCCTTGTTCAATGAACTTTTACTTTGAAGCTTCCAAAGTACTCGAACGCCTGGATGCGAGGCAGGGCTCCATCAAAGGCTTGTTGTCCACTTTGCCCGCGAAAGACCGAGCCAGGACGGCTGCCCTCGTCATCGAGACGTTGAAATGTAAGCCTGGGCGTCACCTAGCCTAGACGACGGACGTTGAAAAAAAAACTCCATCTGCGACAGACAAGGAGGTCCTTTCGGACGTCATCACGGCTTCCAAACTTCTCGCCCAAGAGAAAAAAATCACGTCGCTGAACTTGGCATTGGTCCTCGTCCATGATGTGCTTCTCTCTGGTGGCATGCAAGCAGGGGACGGCCCAATAAAGCAGGCGGTTTTGCGGCACAAAACGCGTCTCCGTAGCGAATTGCAGCGCATCAAGATAAAGCGGGGCGTAAAGTCTGACCAAGAATTGGCGCACCCGGGGGACGAGAGAGCAGGTAAGGTACTTTGTAACGCATCAACTGTTGGACGATCGACGACCCCCTGGACTAGCCCGCATACCGCGCTATGCAAGAGTCAATACTCTCCTTTGGACGACGGACGAAGCTGTTCGCCATTACCAAGAAAAAGGGTTCCAACTATCGGACCCGTTTTCCTCGCTGTCTGTCTTCCCTTGGCCAACCGTGTCCCTGCTCACCAACCTACAGGACATCCTTTGCTCGAGACCGACATGTCCCCGATCTCTTGCTTTTTAATCCCCACGTCCAACTCCATAGTGATGTCCACTACAAGACGGGGAAGATTATCTTGCAAGACAAGGCTTCTTGCTTTCCGGCAATCGTGCTCGCCCCTCCAAGCAACGAGCATGCTGTAGTCATCGATGCGACGGCTGCACCTGGCAACAAGACATCGCATTTGAGTGCTCTGATGGACGGCAAGGGGAAAGTAAGCAGCTTGATGATCTCTTTCGGACACCTGCTCACGTCACCTTTGAACTTAGCTGTATGCCTTTGAGAGAGACAAAAAACGATTCTCTACGCTCAAGAGCATGCTTTCCAAGACTGCCTGTAAAAATGTACAGGCCATCAACGTTGACTTTCTCAATGTCGATCCCTCGGATCCACAGTATGCAAATACTACACACATGTCAGTCGTTGCTGTGCTCGAGACCATTCGCTCACCTTGTACAGTCTGCTCGATCCATCCTGCAGCGGTTCTGGCATCGTCAATAGGCTAGACCATCTTCTTGAAAGCAGTAGGCCGTTTGCCTAGCGTCGCCCACCCTACCCTGAGTCCTCTGTAGAGCACGAAGACAACGAAGAGCAGGAAGAGCGATTAAACAAGCTTGCAACATTTCAGCTCAAAGTGATAAAACATGCTATGAAATGTCAGTACAAGGTAGTTTTTACAATCGCAGGTTACGTAGACTGACTTCCATGCAGTCCCACGTGTTCAAAGGATCGTCTATTCGACATGTAGCATACATGCCATGGAAAACGAGCGTGTTGTATCCGAAGCATTGAGATCAGAAGAGGCTGCTTTACGCAGCTTCAAGCTTACTTCTCCCGGAGAGGTACTCCCAAGCTGGCATCGACGGGGCCTCCCGGACCAATTGGAGTCTCCAGGTGAGACTCACTGTCTCCCCGCAATGTCTGATTCCATCTTGCATCCACAGAATATGCTGCATCACTCATTCGCTGTTCACCTGATGAAGACGCGACAAATGGCTTCTTCGTCGCGAGTTTTGTTAGCGCTGACGGGGCCCCCGTCACGAGTTCCGCGAACAACTTCACGAAAAAACGAAAGAGAAGTGCAGAGCGCTCGCACAAGACACGGAAATCAAGTAGAACAACAGAGATAGTCTGACTTATCATCACTGACACTAAAAACAGACGAAAATCAGTGGCTGGATTTACTGTAAGCTAGGTAAAACAGGCTAGTGCTACTGTCAATGAATCAATGATCACATTTTTTTCTGTACAATTCCTAAAGAACTTGTGTGGTCAGCTGCAGTGAGTACAGACCCTACGCTCTTTGGAATGCTGGACAGGGCTTCGACGACGACGAATGTCTGGGGCCGCCGGGATAGGGAATCGGGAAACAGTGGACAGAGTTATTTAAGTAAGGATTACCACAAGGTGTGGAAACTAGTGTGCCGGGGTACCGACTTGCTGTTGAGCGTACTGTTGTTGATAGTATTGGGCGTAACTAGCAGAATAGTCGGATTGTTGGCCGTAGTTGCCAGCTGCGGCGTAGCCACCAGCAGCAGCAGCAGGCCATTGCCCAGAAGGATATTGTGATCCATAGCCACCACCGTAGGGTTGAGGTGGACGATACCCAGCGTTTTGAGGCTGATTTGACTGCCACATCTCGGGTCGGCGCCACGGAGGAACATTAGAACCACCCGCTGTGATGTCATGGCCTGCTCCTGTGCTCCCCCACGGACCTCTTCCACTATCTCCACTAGGTCCCTTTCCTCCCTCCCCTAGTTCGGCCATTAGGCTAGCGTACTCAGAGTCAAACCCTCCTTTGGCCAAGGCACCTGGAGGCCCAGGAGGTGGAGGAGGAGCGTTCGGATCCCTGTTAACTTGACAGTCACGCGCCATGTGACCGGCGCTACCACACACACGACAGATGATATTAGCAGTGAAGTTGCGCTGTTCCGGGCAGTCATATTTGCGGTGACCAAGGCCACCACAGTTTTGACAGATCTGATTTTCGTCATCACGAAGGGTACCATTGAGAGCGGCGAGCTCCCGAAGCTGGTTGCGCTTGTGATCGTTTTGACCCTCCGGAGTGGAGGCTGCCTACATTGAATGATTTAGCTTCGTCAAGGACAGAGAAACAAAACCTACCGTCTCGATGACCCTATTGATCATCTTGACACAAGCTGCTACCTTTTCCTCAGAATCAGCGATGACGAGACAATGCAAGTCTTCTTCAGCATCATCAGCGTACTGATCTGGTCGCGCTTTACCCTCCTTGACACTGCCTTTGCCACGAATGCTGATCTTGGCTCCGCTCTCCCTCTCCATCTTCTTCAACGAGTTACCACGTGGTCCTACCAGAAGACCGAAAAAATTGATTTCGGGAAACTCTTTGACGGGAATGTACACCTTGTCTGAAGGACGTTGGGAACGCTTCTGCTGATGGTACTCGACAGGGGGGCGGAAATTAGGGTCGTTTCGCATGGCCCGATCCACAAGACGAATTCGCTCATCTTCAAGTTTCTTACGATAACGGACTTCGCGTGTGTTTGTGCGACGCCCATGACCATCATATGTAGGAGGTGGAGAAGGCGACCTACCATGTTGGGGTAAGCAGGGCTGCGGGAGCAACGGAAATCACTTACCGTTCACGTTCGGGAGGGATGAAATCATTCAGCCTAAGTTTTCGGTTAATTTCCTCGAGGCGTAGATGAATGGCATAATTGTCAAGTTGAGCCTGTGAGACACCGGCGGCAGAAATCGCTGTCGGCAGGCCCGGAATTTCAGCTTTGACTTCACCCCAGCGGCTGCGCCGCTTGCGGGAACCATTTGCATTAGCTGTGTGGAAGTAAGAAATCGCAGTCATCAATGTTAGTATCCATTAGCAGCTAAGGTGGTAAGTGACTAAGCGGGCCTTGCTGGTCAAGTAGGAAGGTAAAGAAAAAAAATCCCACCGGACAGCAAGGGAAGAAGATACGACATTGTAAGCGCCGCTATTGAGCGTTCTTGGACTTACCTCCAGGTTCATCCGGAGTATCCTCTCTACCCTTTCTCGTTTCCGACTCCTGAGGAGGCTGACGGGGATAAGCAGAAGGCGAAGGCTGGGCAAGCTGCGGGGGACTAGTTTCTTCAACTGGAGCTGGTCCAAAACGGCGGCGGGTTCCAAGCGGAACTGGGGCATGAGTCAGAACAGGCATCAGGACAGAGACCGACAATGGGGCTCACCCTCGTTGGTTCCACTGACTTCGCGTGTCGCAGGTCTCCACATTGCGATCAACAGGAAGTAGGCAGACGGCGGACAACAAGAGGGACGGAAAGAAAGATGGAATGAATCTCCGAAGGCTCGTCGTCCCTAGTGAAGTACAGACTCCGCTCAAAATGGACATGCTGACAAACCCTTGCTGTGCCGCATCCGCAATGACTCTTTGAGTACATAATAGTGACTCCCCGACCCGAGCGTGGCATATTACGCTCTAGAGAAACGATGACCACCAAACGTCCTGCAGAAGGTAATTATGTTCCTGCTACTCTACTTTGTGACCCTTTCTACACCTTTCTTGTAAGAACTTGTGGCCTCTCCGTCGACATCGAAGCGGCCTAAACACAGTCCAGACGAGGGTGACTACATCGACCTCGAAGATGGGTTTACCAGTGAAACAGCTGCCGATGCGGCTGTCGTTCCTCGTGGCGCAACTATCAACTTCAGCGCCCTCACACGCAAGCTTGCGGAATCACGACGTACAGTCAACGTTGACGGTGAAGAGAGTTCCTTGGATGCCCACCGTCGCCAGCAGGACTCTCTAGTTTCACATATTTTCATGGCTCAAGACTTTTCGTGGCTACACTTGAAACCCGATCACGCCTCTCGTCCTCTCTGGATTAGCCCAGAGGATGGACATATTATCCTTGAGGCCTTCTCGCCTATCGCTGAGCAAGCCCAAGACTTTCTCGTAGCCATTAGTGAACCTGTCAGCAGGTGCGCCGGTGTTGTCTTGCCTGCCTGTACATTACACGTTCATGCCAATTTCGCTAGACCAGCATTCATCCATGAATATAAACTCACCTCATATTCACTATACGCGGCGGTGTCAGTGGGGTTACAGACTGAAGATATAATAGAAGTTAGTCCCGATATTGATGCGTTTATGGGACCATGCTTATTGACTCGACTGCCAGGTTCTCAACCGCTTGTCGAAGGTACGTTGCCCCGACCATGAGCGGTCTCTAGGTCTGACGATTGCACAAGGTGCCAGTGCCGGAGAGCATCATTGGCTTCATCCGGGAGCGCACCTTGTCATATGGCAAAGTGAAGTTGGTTCTCAAGCATAACAAATATTTCGTGGAGAGTAGCCATCCAGAGACTCTTCAGTTATTACTGAAGGACAGGGTCATCCGTGATGCACGAGTTGTATCCCAGCAAACAGACAATAGTATTCGCGCTTCCACCTTTACCACCTCAAAAGCTCCGGTGAAGGGAAATCTTGTCATCCCAGGAACCAAAGAGGCGGAGAAAAAGAAGGACGAAAGTGTTGCAGGTCGAGCTCCTGGAGCTCCCGGAACAAGCACATCAGACACGGACTTGTTCACTTCGATAGTTGGAGTGGATACTGGTATGCTTCCCAAAACTCTAACATTTCGGTTCGCTGAGAATGGTCCATCGTAGACGATATCGAGGAGGATGACGACAACGTACACGCGTTCGAAATAGACGATGGGAAAATTGATGTTCGTTCCCTTGCATATCGTCTGCGCCCATGATTTAAGATTTTCACAGGATGTGAAGAAACGTTGTAACGAGCTGGAGTATCCTATGCTCGAAGAGTATGACTTCCGAAATGATACTATCAATGCCAATCTGGACATCGATCTCAAACCCGCAACGGTGATTCGACCCTATCAAGAGACTAGTTTGAGTAAGATGTTTGGAAATGGGTAAGTTTATCTACAACGATTCCGGGGATATCATATAGCTTTGAAATAGCCGAGCCAGGTCCGGGATCATTGTGCTGCCTTGCGGTGCAGGGAAGACCCTGGTCGGTATAACCGCAGCATGTACCATTAAGAAGTCTTGTCTCGTGCTATGCACGTCTTCGTAAGTCCAGTACGCTTCGACGGCATACCCGATTGTTAGTTTACATCTTTGGTGCAGCGTCTCTGTTATGCAATGGAAGCAGCAATTCATGCTGTGGTCAAATGTCACAGATCGGCAAATCGCCATCTTTACCGCAGACCAGAAAGAACGGGTACGGTACTCAGCTTCGACCTCTTGCATGCCTACTGACATTGCAAATTGCAAACTAGTTTGCCGGTGATAGCGGCATCGTAGTCTCCACTTATTCGATGGTCGCGAACACTCACAATCGGTCACATGAGTCGAAGAAGATGATGGAGTTCTTGACCTCCAGGGAATGGGGATTTATCCTATTGGATGAGGTTCATGTCGTCCCTGCGGCCATGTTTCGACGCGTTGTGACCACCATCAAGGCACATTCGAAGCTTGGTCTCACTGGTGAAACAATTTTTTATGGAAATTGCCTGGAAACTGACTAATGACTGCAGCGACACTCGTCAGGGAAGACGATAAGATCGCAGATCTCAACTACATGATTGGACCGAAACTCTACGAAGCCAATTGGATGGATCTTGCTGCCAAAGGTCATATAGCTAATGTCCAGGTTCGTAATTTGATGATCGTGTGTATCCCCGGTTACTCAATAAACCTAGTGTGCCGAGGTTTGGTGTCCCATGACGCCAGAGTTCTACAGGGAGTATCTTCGGGAGCAATCGCGCAAACGGATGCTCTTATATTGCATGAACCCGAAGAAATTTCAAGCTTGTCAGTTCCTTATCAAGTTCCATGAGGCACGCGGGGACAAGATTATCGTGTTCTCCGATAATGTATTTGCACTGGAGGTGAGGCGCGATCTCAATGAAACATCCTTTGGGTTCTTACGCCGCATCAAGGCGTACGCGAAAAAGCTTGGGAAGCCTTATATCCATGGTGGCACTGGCCAAGTGGAACGAATGCGGGTTTTGCAATGGTTCCAACACGACTCGAATGTCAATACCATTTTCCTTTCCAAAGTACGATTTTATTTTTATGGCGTGTTGGGTGCCTTCTATTTCTGTCGATTCCAACAGGTCGGCGATACGTCAATTGATCTGCCCGAAGCCACTTGTCTTATCCAAATCAGCTCTCACTTTGGATCACGACGACAGGAGGCACAAAGATTAGGTCGGTACTCTAACTATGACAGCTGTCACTCAACTAGACTTTGTACAGGTCGAATTCTGCGCGCAAAACGCCGTAATGATGAAGGATTCAATGCCTTCTTCTACTCCCTCGTGTCCAAGGACACCCAGGAAATGTTTTACAGTACCAAACGGCAGCAATTCCTGATTGACCAGGGGTACGCTTTCAAAGTCATTACGCATCTCGATGGACTCGAGGACTTGGAGGATTTGGTTTACAAGACCAAGGACGAACAAATCGAGCTGATCTCGTCGGTACTCTTGGCCAACGAGAGCGCGGCCGAGCTTGGAACAGACATACGTGCCTCGGAAGGCGACCTCGCGGGGACGGTCACCTCGAAGGACTTTGGTGTCACGAAATTCCCGGGCGCTCAGCGGACAACGGGTTCGCTCACTGCATTGAGCGGCGCGCAGCACATGTCGTATGTAGAACAGAACAAATCCGCTAACAAGAAGCTGGCACGAGATGTAGCACCACGACACAAGCTATTTTCCAAGCGCGATAAGGAGAAGGCAGCGGCGAGAAAGGAAGCTCGGGGGTCGGGGCGGGGATAAACATTGCCATCGATACGAGAAGTGTCATGTGATACATGTACGCTATTACTCTGATCACTCACAGATCTATCTGTGATGGAAGGCCGATGGACGTGTTGTCTAGCGCACCAGGGTGCAGTGGATGGTGTGCCTTGGACAGGCCCAGGTTCGAGCAGCGTGCAAGGCACGTGAAAAACCGATCAATCCCCCGAAACCAACAAGGTGCCATGAACACGAGTCTAACTTCTAAGAGGGCGCTGCAACTGTCGAAATTACGCAGTTCCTTGCAGCGAGAGGAACGGGATCGGTGCCAGCCTGGGCACTCATCTGCATCAACTCTGAGAGGGTGATGACGAGCATGACCTGATCCGATCAAGGAATTGCGCAACCCCCCCAAGTTCTTTATCGAGATTGACAGGAGTCGAAGAGCGGCTGAGAATGGCGGCATGGCGACTTCGTGCGGAGATCCAAAAGTGGTCTGGGCCGCAGCCGACCCCGATCGAACCCGCATATATGCGGGATGTGTGATCCTTTTGTCACAAAGATTCAATATTCCCGATAGTTCACTTCGGAAGGTCCCTTTTATATGTTCTCTTGAATTTCCTTTCCGCTACCTCCTTCCTCCTTGCGGTCACCTCAGACAGATTTCCTCACAACTTAGTGCTCTTGTTTCTATCTAAAAATGTCTTCCAAGCGTGGTCGCAAACGAAACGACAATCTCCCCCCTAACAGAGCCAGAGATGTGCAACGAGCGTTTCGTGCGCGAAGAGCCGCTCATCTGCAGGTGCGGGGTTTTTATCTGCTCTATTTGCAATTGTACGACCTTTCGTCCGACAATTTCAGGCTCTGGAGCTGCGTGTGTCCGAGCTGGAGGAGGAGAACAACTGTCTGCGCGCAGCGCTGAACTTGCCTCCGGCGAATCGCCCAACACTCGGCAAAGGTCCGACAGGAAAAGACAAGCCAAAGTCTCTTGATAATCCTTCGGCCTCGCAGTCCGCATCCAAGAGCCGTGATTCCTCCCCGATAGGCGACTCACCATCCCCAAGAAGGTCCGAGTCAACATCACCATCGGTCATTGGCGGGACGAGTCTGCGCACTCCTCCTATCATCGATGGAGGCAACTGGGACGAGGGATTCATGATGAATGACCAGCAGTCAACCAACTCCCATCTTCCGTCTACACCCGCTGTCCCTGCATACAACATGCGCCCGGTTGCGTCATCGACTGTTCCCCAAAAGAGTCCACAGCAGTTCACTTTCTCCACCCCCATGCCACCCCGCACCCTCGTCACGAACAACGTGCCTAATCATCAACTCCAGTCAACCTACGCGCACACCGCAGACAGACCTATAACAAGCGGTTACAACGACATGAATTACCTCCTTTGTGATGCACGGGAGACTCCTCATTATTCATATCATTATCAACAGTCTCCTTTTTCAGCGGAGAGTCCCATGTCGTCGCATTCACCCCAACTTTCAGTTCATTCACAACCGCCACACAGCGCCCAGCGCCCCAACATTCCGCAGACTATGCCGTTCCAACAGCGTCGCTCGCACACGGAGCCGCAGGCCTTCCGCTCACTAAGCAGCGACCTTCATCTCCCCAGTCCTCCGCCTCCGCACGTCTCGCGTTTAGCGTCTTCTCCACCCCCGGCGATCCATGATGTGCGATCGCACCACTATACCTCACATGGGAAGCACGTCAATCCGCTGCCTTGATCATCGGCCTCCCTGTTCCTTTTGCCTGTTTCCCTTTTCCCTTTCCCTCTCGCTATGACTGATCCTTGTCCGGACATTGCCGTATTTTCAAAATCACGAGTGATCGAGACTTTTTGTATCACTAGTCTGCGAATGCGTCGCAAGGGCTGTACCATGGTTCCGCTTTATAGTAGATGTACTCTACGCTATTTACTCGTACGTCTTCTATTAATCGTCTTGTTCGACGTCACTTTTCATTCCGTTGTTTACGCTACTGTCGGTAATTTCCAGTTGAAAATGACAAAGGTATTTTTAAGGTCGACTAGTCTTCACAGCCACAGGTGGTGCTTCGTTCGCACGCGACTCGGTGGCGATATCCGTGCCTGGTGTTTCCAGTACCAAAGCGTCCGGTGTCACCTGCCAACTGTCACCCCAAAGTGGCGTCCCCCAGGCAGAGGCCACATGTCAGCGCTTCAGCCCGGCTAGACAACCCGAATCATGATCAAGCTCGTCCCACCCAGGCGTCTTGTATATTTACCTGCCGCCCCGTTGCTCTGCGCATTTCAATATCTTTAATTTTGCCACGAGATCTCCGATCCACTCGCTTTCCGGCTGATCCGACCGAAACCGACGATGACGAACGCCCGCAGCCCCACTGGCCATGGGCGCGTGGACGGTCACATGCATTCATCATATATACACACATAGATATCAACAGCAAATGGGGATATCATCGCGGGTGGAGTTACGCCGCAGTGTCCAGTTGGCACCAGTTGACCTTGCCTTCCGCGCCGTACTTTTCCTCGAGCCAATCGTTGGCAGCCTTAAAATGCCCGTTGCCCAGGAATCCTTTGTGGGCGCTATACGGCGAGGGGTGCTATTTCCATATTCAGCAAGTGAGAAATGGAGAAGTAGCCCAACGCCAAGCACATACCGCGCTCGTGAGGATCAGGTGCTTGGTCTGATCTCATCATGTTCCAGATACGCTGAGAAGCAGTTAAAAAGGCACGTACCTTGTTCAATCTGGCAACCCTTTTGCCTGCCCACGCCCCCCAGGCGAGGAATACGACACCGCGTCCGATTCCGCGCGCGTCGGGATCGTTACGGCCGGCCAAGTTTGCACCGCCGTACTTGTCAATCACGTCGACGACCTTATCCGTGAAGTCCTCCCAACCCTTTCCGGCATGTGAACCGGCTTGATTTGCTTTTACCGTCAGACACGTGTTAAGCATGAGGACACCGCTTTCGGCCCAGGCGGACAGGTTTCTGGGTCCGCCCATGACTGTTTTGAGCACTTGACATAATCTTATCTGATGGCTTACCCGTGTTGGGGAGGTTTGAATTCGGGGTATTCTGCCTTGATCTCGGCATATATCTGTGGTTCGTTCTTTAGTCACGGCCAAGTTATGTGCTAACAATAGCTTACGTTCCGTAGAGACGGCGGTGCGTTGACGCCCTTGGGAACGGAGAAGCAGAGTCCTATCAAAGCCGTCTTTGATCAGTCTCGGCTTCGGTCGACTTCGGTCGAGCAACATGGAATCCGAAGCGGTACTGGCGGCTTACCGTGCGCCTGATTGGGGCCGTGATAGGGATCCTGGCCGACAATAACGACCCTGACCTTGCCCAACGGCGTATGTGACCAAGAGTAGATGTTCCGAGCTAGACCGCCGCCACGATGGAAGGTGAGTTAATATAGAAGGGATCAGCGCTTCGGCTTACGGGATGGGTAAACCTTGAGGCTCTTTACGTCGTCGTCTGGACCTCTTACGCCTTCCTGCCAGAGAAATTTCTTTAGGGAGATAAAGTACGGCTTCTTTACCTCGTCCTTGAGAACCTTGAGCCTAGAACAGTCACGTGAGTCTTGGCAGTGATGAGAAGTCGAGTCACAGCACACACCAGCTCTTGCCCATGCACTCGCACTCAAGCTTGAGCAAGTCCTTGTGATCATCCGGAATCGAGTCGATGTATTCTTTCAAATTGAAAGGGATGGAGTTTAGGCGCTGCAGGCCGGCGGAAGAGCCCGCCTTCTTTGTACTGGCTACGCCTACTGGGGATGGCGTTGGCTTGGCGGAATACAACTTTACTTTTTTGGCTTCCGGCTGCCCAGAATGTTCGGACTGGGAGTTCTTTGGAGCGGCGAACATGTCCACGAGCGTACGCTGCCGCTTTAAAGGGTTTGATGTTGCACTTGCCTCGGACGCCTTTGAGGGCGACGTGGACGCGTCCCGCGTTGAGGCAGTGGGAATTTCCAGGTCTGCGAGGTAGACGACGCGTGCATCCTCCATCTTGTCGACGAACAAGAACAAGACGCGAAAATGAGGCGGCGTGACGCGTAGTTCGCATCAGCGGGCTGGAGCTGCCTATTATGTAAGTAAAAACGTCCGGGACCGTTCGAGACCGAACTAGGCTCGGCTCGTTTTGTCTAACACCTTCTCGAAATCCGCCAAACTGCCTCGCTCAGCCTCCTCCCCATCACCGCCCTCCGCCAGGAATGCGTCTGGTCGTGCAGATTCTTCAAAGAAAGCGTTCCTTAATGTCCGGTCTTCTAAACGTCGTCCGACCTCGCTTTCCGCAGAAATACCACCACCGGACGCGAACAACATCGATCTGAGTTCCACGTACCACGCAGGCTCATCGAGGTAAAGACCACGCTCCCAGCCGTCCATCGAGCTGACATGCAGCACAGCGACGACTCAGAATCGGACACAACCGGCGAAGACACGGACGATGAACAGCAACATCTCGGTCGTGGACGTCGCGCATCCTTCAAGAGTCTACGACAAGACGTGCGGGATACGCTAAGAAAGAAAAAGCAACAAATGTCGCCCTCGCGGAGTACCCTGACTTCCACGTTTGCTGAGAACGTCGTGGAGCAGAAGGCGAATGGCATGTCGTCAGGGCGTAGGCAGTCGTTCACGCGGTCACGATCTCCGCACATTCGTGCATTGAATAGCTCTGGACAGAGTCCCCACCCGACGACAAGTGCTCCCATGTCTCATGCACGTCATCGCACGCTGCCGACGTTGTTTTTTCTGCTCCCTGGCGATGTTTCTATTCAGGTTCCAACACTGTGGAATGGCATGTCCTGGACATTCTCCGCCGACGCCCGAAGACTGGCAGAACAGTTTTTGCTCCTCGGATCGTTGTTTTATGCGAACCGGAAACTAGCTTTGGCGCCCAAACCCTTACACGCTTCTGGCCCTTTGGTATCCTCAGGTGAGACCCACCTCATTACGGACAGCTTTATACATACCCCCGTTGCAGGTATAGACCTACTCATGATCATCTGCATTATTTATGTCATCTGGAGTCACTCCTCATTCATTAAAAAAGCACCTTCTCCACCCCCCTCTGATGCGGATGACGTTCGTGCTCCGTCTCCTCGCACAGAGTCTCGCGAAAGTAGGCGTGGTGGTGGTCTTCGTTCACCCCATAATAAGACACATTTCGGATTTGTATGGATGAGCGTGCCAAAGAACTACAGGTGCGTTGGTTTTCCGGGAAGGTGTGCACCTCTTTACTCACATGTTTCAGGGACTGTTCCGACGATGGTGCTTTGACAGGGCTGTTGTTTGCACCCCTCATCGCCATCGCCCTGTTGTCATCCTCACTTCGCCAAGCAGCCTCACCTAACCCCTCGTTACTGCCCCCTGACTGGCTGATAGAAGCTCCTCGTGTTCTAGAAGATGCCCGTACTCCGATGTCCGCTCTGAACGCTTTAATATTGTCTAGACGCAGCCTGGTCGATTATGCAACGCTCTGTTCCTTCATTCTCCTTGTCCAGATCGTTTCTTCGTCGTGGTATGAGGCGAGGTACCGAAAAGGCCGGAATGTACCTGAGGGCGAACGCGGCTCTGTACCACGCAGCGAATTACGGCGGACATGGACCTACTGGATATATTCGAGCGTCCTCACGTTGGTCGCGCTACTTGTCCGACATCTGCTTGCAAGTATCAGCATCAACCTCTGGCAAAGTAAGAACCCTTTAGCTGTGCACATATGATCGGCTCACCTCAATGGTCAGACCTCAGCCATTTGGATATCATTATAGGCTCCGTATTCTTTCAGTTCTGCCTGTACATTGCATTGCGATTGGCTCATGGAGGTTTCACGCTTGGCGAACTTGCGGTTGTATGCTTTGGTGGATTATCCCTGGGTATGGAACTACTGAATCTTACGAGGGCGCAGGTATGTGTGTGTGTGGCTGGAAAGTAGCGTATGCTCAAAGTTTTCGACCAAGTTATGGCCAACGGGAACGCCTTTCATCAAGACGTTTCGTCTTCCAACCCCTCTTCTCACATTCCAGGTGGCTCTCGTAGCTGGATCATTGCTCACTGGGTTCCTACTGTCCCCGTTGCTCGCACTCTCTCGCCATATAGCACAGCGTCCTGTTCGTCGGCTTAAATTCCCCGACGAGAAGCCTAGGCATCGACGGGCGTTGGCGGCTGGATTCTATGTTGGCTCTATTGTGATCGTAGCCGGTCTCATTGGGTCATGGTCGTGGTTATGCCTTGGCAAACGTGACCCGTGGTTGTGGGTGATCTTTTGGGTTGTACAGGGAAGGAAACAGTGGACTCGGCCACTGCTGCTGTGTTACTGGGCACTATTGGGTAGTATAAGCGTAGCGGGGTGGAACCGACAATTGTCGAGGTTCCGGAAGTACAAGCCACGGAACGGTACGAACGGCGCGGGAGAGAATGGGACCCTCTCAGCGCAAGCCTTGCAAACCCAGAAATCCACAGAAACAGCCACGGCAGGATTAGGGCTTGCGTTTGCAAACCTGCCGAACCTTCCGAACCTTCCGAACTTGCCCAACGGGACCCAGGTGGCGACAGATCTACTGGATGCTGCTGACAAGCACGTTCCGACGCTGAGTATAAATGCTCGTCGGAAGTTTTTTCATGCGTTGGCAGTGGTGATGTTTTTGCCCGGCGTGGCTATTGACGTCAGTGGTGTCTATTTATGTCATGCAGCGTTGCTAACGAGGGTACTGCACCAGCCTGCGTTTACGCACCTGTCATTCAGTGCTGCGTTTGCCCTGTTTATCTTTGCGGAATATGTGCGATACTTTGCAGTATACCCGTTCGGTGCATCTGTGCATTTGTTCATGAACGAGTTCCTGGACCACCGGGACCGGGGGACTGCGATTTTGAGCCATTTTTACCTGCTGACTGGATGTGCTGGGTCAGTGTGGCTTGAAGGGTGAGTGGTGTGTTCAGTCGGAGGATAAAATACTGAGACGTGCTCTAGGCCGTTGCGGATTCTGATGTATACGGGCATTCTTGTGCTGGGCGTGGGGGACGCGCTGGCGTCGATCGTTGGAAAGCGGATTGGAAGGCACAGGTGGTCAGCAAGTTCATCCAAGACGATCGAAGGGAGCGTTGCATTTGCGGTGTCCGTCATAGCGTGTGCATGGATTCTGCGTGTGCTTGGGCTTACGGAGCGGTTCTCGGTCAGCGTGTCTGTTGAGTGTTGTGGTGCGAATCTGATGCTAACGGAATGGATCTAGATGGCACGATATGGGGTTGTTGCAGCGCTGTCGTCGGTGTTGGAAGCACTGTCGGAACAGAACGATAATTTGACATTGCCTCTGTACATGTGGAGCATGCTTGTGGTGGTGGAAGTCATGTGACCTGGTAGTGGTTAGTGGGGAATATGTCATTGTCAGTGCGATCTACTGCTATTAGTATTCTCTACTCTCTGCCGTCGTCGAAGTTGTGGGATCAAATATATTTCGACGACGACTCGGACAGTCCATATGCTCGTTCATACTACCAACCACGTGATCATGCCAATCCCAGATAATGACCTCCGCGCCTCCAAGCTTGCCCTCCCCGCCCTCGCAACGCCCCTCCAGGATCACCACTCCTGCCAAATGCCCCTCCAGTTACTCCTAAACACATCCGAACGCGTTAGCAGGCAATCAAGACCAGCGACAGCTTCCATCCTCGACGGACCCTCCTTCTTTGTCCTTCCGGGACCCTTTCAAGATCCACTCGTATGTGCTCCATCTTTCATGACTAATCACAAACCCACCCTCTTACAGCCGACGCCTCCTTCAACCCGCACCGACCCCGATGCTTCCGACCCTCCTATGAACGGTATGCGTCTCCTCCTCCTTACCCGCCTCTGCTGATTCTCCCTCTGCCCTGACCCCAAAGACCCCTCGCCGCACCCGAACGATCCGCGATCACAAGCGCTGACGCTTCCCTATTACGATTGGGTCTCATTCATGTCTGCCTACGCCTCCGGACAGTGGAACCCACACCGGACTCCGCATCTCCCTCGTTCCGCTTTAGGCCCCACGCCCTCCAACATACGCTCCGTATCTGACCCTCCCGCCTTCACGTGTCCGAATAAATCAAGCCAGCTTGTTTCTTCTTCGTCGGAATTCCCGTTTCCTCCGCACCCCGTCTTCTTGTCCTCAAATTCTGACACAGCAAGCGAGAAGGAACCCAAGAATCAGCTCACCGTTTCCCCAGAGAAACATTTCGCCAAGCTCCCTCCGCCGCCCGCGTCGCTGTTCGGCCGCCGATTTCGTAAATCGTTCAACGATCTCAGGCAAACCACTGGTCATGCAATGCACCTTTCTCTCGACGGCACACAGGGCTTCACCATGGCCCCAGACGCGACCACCGCAGCCGCGACTATGCGTTGGGCTGCCGCCAGAGTGAACATATCCCCGCTTGCATTGCCATCTCCCGAGCATGAACTCACAGACCCTATGCGCGGCGTACATGCTGCCATCCCCGGAGCTCATGCACCCGAATACAGCCCTCCACTCAATCCAGTGACCCCCGGCACCAGCCGCAAAACACGTCTGGATAGTTTCTGGGAGGGAACCCAGGACGTGAGTGACGACATTGACCGGCTGTCGACGTTCCAGAACTCAAATCCGGCGTCGCCAACACGCTCTACGATAGATGGAGACGCTCGTCCGCCTGCCGATTCGTCTTCGAACACTTTCCCTGCCTTAGCACCCCTGACACGACAATCACCCGAGGAACACGTCGAGGAGGACTATTTCACCGCGTCCAGTTCTCGTGCCAACACCCTGGACACTGACTTTCGCACCACCCCCGAGGTACCCTCTTGCCAAGACAACGACCCTCTCGACACGAACGTGTCAACCACGCCGGCCTTGCCGCGTAGAGGATGCCTTACTCGTCATACATCCTCTCCTTTACCAGTTTCAGCTGCCTCAGAGAGAAAGATTACTGGGCGATCAATCTCCGAGACGGTGAGCGGCTACAGAATAGGACGTGCCGCCAAGGAGGAACAAATGTATTTGGAGCTTGGATATCTTGCTCCTCCTAGTCCCCCAGATGAGCTTGAGCGGAGACGTGCACTCTACAAGTGAGCTTCGTGTTCCATGCGGGTACTTGTATGCTGACGCGTTGCGATCAGATTCAACATATGGAACACCGCACCCGATATCAATTTTGATCGGATCGCTCACTTGGTCAAGCTCGTATTCAATACCAAAAGCGTGTGTATATCCCTCATCGACGGTACAGAACAGTACGTCATCTATGTTTAATTTGATGCATCAGCTCGCTAACTTTGAGGTGATAGATGGGTCAAGTCACAATGTACGTATTTCGAGTTCATCGCCGACCTTTCCGGGTATACAATGATGCACAGGCGGAGCATCATTCACGCGTTGCCCACGCCTGACTTCATTATGTGCACACAGCATTCTACAGCGGTGCGTTTTTGCCAGTCGTCACGTGGTGTCTTTTTCACATTCAATTTCAGTTGTGATGAACCTACTGTTATTTTGGACACCCTAACGGATTGGCGCTTTGCGAAAAATGTTCGTGAGAATGTCGCCGGGGCTCGTATGTTTCCAATCGTTGACGATCAACTAGCCATTTGTGATGGAGAGTCCCCACACTCGATTCTACGCGGGTGCACCACTGCGGACTCAGGAAGGGTATAATATTGGCAGGTAATACATTCGGACGTCCTACCACGGGAAGCTTATGTAGTGGTAGTTTGGCCCTGATGGACGATTCGCCACGGCAAGAATTTTCGCCTCGTCAGCGACATACACTCAAGGAATTCGCGGTGGGTCAAATATCTGGCATCCTTCGCCATACTAACCGGTGTCAAGGCTGTGGTAATGCGTGAGATGGAATTGTGGAGAGACAAGGTTCGCTAGTGCCTCTAAAGATCTGATCTTTCTAGTGACCCCCTACGCAGATTCAACTTCGCATACGAGACAAGATTCAAACATCCGTGAGATGTTGTGTTTGTACATCGGGGCGATTTCCTAACACGTTTCTAGATGGAACAATTTAGTAGAGAATGCCTGGAGATCGACCAGCAAGACTCTCAGAATGCCGATATGTACGGTTCGGCATCCATGGACAAGGTGTACGACCGCGCAGCCAAGCTTGTGAAGCGTACACTGGATGTCGAGGAAGTCCTTGTCATGGATGTCTCGCACTGTGATGTGCTTGAAACACTCAGCACAGAAGCGACTGTGTCGGTGGTGATGCACCACGGCAATGGACAATCACGCGCCACTTCACGAATACTTACCGCCGACGAGCAAAGCAAGCTTAACGCGTTCTTTGAACAGTTCCCGGATGGTAAGATTTCGGAAGGAATCTTGCCGGTTTGCTTTCGTCCGTTTATACCAACGCATATACAGTATGCTTTGAGTGAGTAGCCAAGCGTGTCTTTGTGGTCAACTAACGACTTGTCACGATAAAGCGGTCCCGGTCTTCAACATAGACAAGCGACCTTTCGCATTAATTTGCGCGTACAATGCCTCGGACCCATCTCGGCGTTTTGTAAGCAACATATGTTTGTGTGTGTCGTTTTGTTTATCTCGTTTCGTATAGTTGGAAGGTCACGAATTATCTTATTTGCGCGCCATCGGTACAGTTTGACATGCGTAACGCAAGGGTGTCTATTGAATGTTATTTCAGGTGTCATCATCCTCTCCGCCGTACTGAAGCGGCGGATGATGCTCGCAGATCAGGCTAAGAGTCTGTTTATATCGAAGTAGGTCATCTTGCACCATCAGTCTGGCAATGTCTGACGAGGATCCAGTATATCCCACGAACTGCGAACACCACTTCATGGAGTATGTTGCCTTTTTATTCATCATGTACTGTCTTGATTGAAGGGTATACGTAGATATTGGCAGCGGCAGAGTTGCTGGCTGACACTTCATTGAACCACAGCCAAATGTCGTTCTTGCATACTGTCCAGGCGTGTGGTACATCGCTCGTGGAAACTGTGAATCATGTCCTAGACTTCACCAAGCTCAGCGGAAATATGAAATCGGGCGGTGTTGACAATGTCATCACCCGGACAAGGTATGTCATCCGCAATCTCATAGAACCCAAGTGTGTGTAACAATGTTCTAGAGTCGACCTGGAACAACTTGTCGAGGAAGCGATCGACGGATCGTGGATAGGTTATTGCGCACGCAACTCGTCCAGGGGTTCCGAGATAGGCAGCGTATATGCGCCTAATTCGAATCAGCGAACCACGAGCATGATGACCGCTCCTGAGGCTTCGCAAAACATTGAGATCGTCGTCGATATCGACCGTCGCGAAGGAGTAGGTTTATCGAAACAGATATTCCGCGCATTTTGCTAAGATCGGATTCACGCAGGGGTGGATGCTCAAGTGCGACAAAGGTGGAATACGCCGGGTGTTGATGAACTTGTTTGGGAACAGTCTCAAGTTCACTTCGGTGGGTGGATTGATGTCTCTGTGCGCCTTCTCTTACCAGCTGCATACAGAGCGGTTACATTCACGTGTCGCTGAAACAACTCACTACACCCGACGATATATCGGATAACACGGTCAAGATAGAGCTGTGCGTGAACGATACTGGGAAAGGGATCAGTCCAAATTTCCTCAAGGTAGGTTGCTTCATCCCAAGGGTGGAAGTTCGTTATTCATGCACCATTATCAGAATCATCTATTCCGCCCGTTCTCTCAAGAGAACCCTCTCCAGGCTGGCACGGGCCTGGGTCTTGCGATCGTGAGCAGCATCGTCCGGTCTCCGAGTGTCGCTGGCAAAGTAGAGGTCGTCAGTGAGGAGACCGTGGGCACGGATATCAAGGTAGTCTTCGAGGCCGAGATACCCCAAGAGGGCTTGAGCAACACCCAAGATCGATTCATCTTTGGCGACCAGGCGCCACCACCGATAGTCTCCT
>JBBPQC010000293.1:0-24768 GCA_038092295.1 Leccinum arenicola
GATGTCATCGGAAAAGATGGGAGAAATGAATGTAGGGACATGCCTTGACATCTATTCCTTTGACGACGCGTGAGTCTGGCTCTGCTTTCATGAGCCAACACTTTTGGTCCATGATGTCGAGATGGCGTCGGCGAGTCTTGCCCGATAACGTGGGACAGCGTAACACAGCAACATCAACCCCCGCGTGGCGATGTTTAATTTCCCTATATATGCCTTAACTGCGCCTTTGACTTTGGCGCCCGTCTCGTTATCACCCTATAAGTTAGCGACGTATCGTCTCTAAGACAGCAGCAGAATGTCAAGCACCAACGGACTCGACACCATCGACCGAAAGGTCCGGCTTCCCTCACCCACCTCATCACACGGCAATGTCGTCGACCACGATGCCCCTCATGGTCTGTATCTCTCTTTTCATTCGGCACCATAATGCAAGGTTCACGGACTGCAGTCACAGAAGACTCTGGTAGCTCCAAGCGCCAAGCTGCCGAGGGTAAGACTCACATGATCAGCGTACAGCCCCTCAAACGCAGCGAGATGCAGGTAAGACTGCCGCGATACCCCCACCGCTTGTCTTGCTCATATTCTGGTTCAAGCAATCATATGCCCAGGATATGGGGACTGGTGATGTACGCTCATATCATCCCCGTTGTTGCCCCATCTGTGCTCACCGACTACGATGCAATTAGGTGACGCATGGAATCTATGGTTCTTTCCTTCAGGGCTTGGGTACTGTCGTCGGATGCATTGGTGCTATCCCGTGCTGCCCGTTCCCGAACCCGTTCCGCAACGTCCAACAAGGTAAGGGTCATTTCATTCGTACTTCCGCCATTCTCTCATACGCAGCTCCAAGGTTCTGTCGGCTTGATCACACGCTTTGGCCAATTTTACAAAGCCGTGGATCCCGGTCTCGCTCAGGTTAACGTCTGCACGGAGTCCCTCCGGGTGGTCGATGTAAAAATACAAATAAGTCCCATCGGCAGGCAAACAGTTATCACACGCGATAATGTGAACGTCGAGATGTGAGTCTGCTGATGAGGCTCGTCACTCCTCGTGTGTTTCACGGTGTCTAATTTTGGACACAGTGACTCTGTGATCTATTTCCAAATCACCAACCCCTACCGTGCTGCTTTCGGTATCACCGACCTCCGTCAAGCACTAATCGAGCGTGCGCAAACCACTTTACGTCATGTCGTCGGTGCTCGTGCGGTTCAGAGCGTCGTCACCGAACGCGAAGCGATCGCCTTTGAGATCGCAGAGATCGTCGGTGACGTTGCCGACAAGTGGGGCGTCGCCATCGAGGGTATCCTCATCAAGGACATCATCTTCAGCGCCGATGTCTCAGCCTCGCTGTCCTCTGCCGCTCAGCAAAAGCGGATCGGAGAATCCAAAGTCATTGCCGCTCGCGCTGAAGTTGATGCCGCCCGACTCATGCGTCAGGCAGCCGACATCTTGGCTTCTCCTGCCGCCATGCAGATCCGTCAACTGGAGGCGTTGCAACAGATGGCGCGGTCTGCGCATAGCAAAGTTGTCTTTGTGCCCATGCAGCTTCAGAGCGACGTCATTGGTAAAGTGACGGGTGGCAACCAAATTGCTTCTGGCTCGGGTCTGGCAGAGGAGACAGGTGAGGGACTCGGTGCAGTTGGTCGAGCTGGTATTTTGAATAGCATCGAAGACTTATAGGCCATGAAATTGCTTAAGTCGTGTTTTCTTGGTCTTTCCCACTGCCATCTTGCCGCCATCTACAAATTATGTCCTTGCTTAAGTTACTACTTATGTCTACTTCTTGTTGTGGATTGATATTCGTTATTTGACCTCTCTAGGTTGTATTCCTGATCCCGCACGCGTAATGCGCGTCTTCTTACATACTTTACATACCACAGAATGTTTAGTGACTTCGCGTTCTGAGACTCCGCGTGTCGAACACAGGTGCGCATTGGCTGCCAGGGTAAGTACTTGGTGCCTAAGTAAAAATGGAAAGGAATACACAACGTCGCTATATATGCAGATTCCCTGCGTTTCGCCCCGGGGGATGAGCAGTGCTGTAGGATAGGAACACAAAACAAGAACAAACGGAATAAGCTGACGACAGAGACAGAACAAAACGTTATATAGGAGCGCGCATGTCGAGAGCGATCAAGGGTAACAGGAGCAAAGCTCGATAGATAATCCGATGTGTTGATAAATAGTTTGTGGGTCCCGCCAGAGGCAAAGTAAGGTAGACCCGGAAAACCGACTACGAGCTCTGAAAGGCAACACAAAAAAGTAACTATAAAACGAGGTCAAAGGGTGAAACACGCCGAGGAGAAAGATTAGAGAATTGAATGGAGTAGCATTAGGGTGTTTAGCAAGAAGGGTTGCGCGCAGTCGAACTGTCTGTGGGTCTCCACGGGCTCTTGGAGTCCAAGTCGAGACTCGCTAGTGTACCGTTGAGATCATGGATGAGATCTTGCTCTTTATGAGCGTCGTGACGAGTAGACTGCCCCTGGGAAGTCTGGCTAGAGGATGGTCGAGAGACCGGCTCTTGGCGAGAACTGGAACGGCTGGTTTCAACCATTCGACTGGAGCCGTCAAAGTAGGGGCCAAACGGGTGACCACCGTTGGAGGTCCGGGGCGTACGATCGGTAATTGTAATTCCATCCACGAATCTGGGCGGGAAAGGGTTCAATGTCTGCGACAAGGAATCTGCATTCACCAGGTCAACCGAGCCCCTTTTGCGATCATCAAGGATGTAGGCATTGGGATCGGGCGAGAAAGGCGAAAAAGATGTGTGGATCTGCGATCTGATATGTTGGAGTTGATCCGTTGCTTCCAAGGCTACTGGCGAACGCGCTGAAAGAGACGCTGGGTAAGTGTCGTACAGCGTGTGTACGCTGGTAGCTCCGCGGCCGACTTGGTTCCCCAAGAATGCCCGAGACTTTTCGTCAGTCCCTCGAAAATCGGACTCAGCCATCATGGGCATGTCTGAGCCGCCGACTCCACCCATTCCATTAGCACCAAGCCTCTGCAGGAGTTGGAGAGCCTGTTCGGGCGACAAGTTGACTTGGGACGAAGCTAACTGGGTTTGCAATTGTGCCTGTAATTGTGCTTGAAGGGCGGCCGCCTGTGCCGCCTGTGCTGCAGCCTGAGCAGCTTTGTCTAAAGAGTCAATTAGCGGTGACAAACGTATGAAGAAATGGATCAATACATTGACTCCTCCCCCAACTCAACCGAATCCTGCTCCCACCAATTGGGAAGCCTTGCATTTTTTCGATAGCCTTCTCCGCATCCGCCTTGCGAACAAACTGCACGAAGCCGCAGTGCTTCCCGACGGGAACTTTGACCTGTAGATATGTCGTATGAATGGAAGGAAAGGAGACAAAATAACGAATTATCATACATAGTGGATATCTCCAAATGGAGCAAAGAAAGTTCGTAGTGTCTCTTCAGAGATAAGAGGAGATAGACCGCCAACGAAGACGGTCGTGTTATACGGATCCGTCGAAGTAAGCTGTTCGCCATTCGGTCCCATCAGGTTCCCAAGAATCGCCCGTGCTTGAGCGTGATGCTTCCACGATTCCTCTGAGATTACGTAACGCGGTAAGGCACCCTCATGAGAGTCTGGTGCAACACCTGAGGTAATCGATGAAATACCAGCAGTGTTATTTCCCTTCGCAACAGAACCAAATTGTTGTGTGACCTGCGCTAGCAGATTCGGAGGAAAGTTGACCATGTCGTCCGAGGATGCGGAAGTAAGAGCACCAGACGAAACACTGGTACTCGACCCAGACCCCAGAGAGGGAACAGATCCCGAGCCACTTGTAGTGAGCGATGATCCAGACCCTGAGGTCCCAACTGGAGTAGCTGAGGGAGGGCCTCCACTTTTTGAAGCTATTGGAGAGGAGACGCTTCTTACTTGGTTGCCATTCGACTGTGGTATCGACACCGTTAAGTTGTTACCTCTCGATTCAACCGTGCGGGCATTCATGGGAAACTGAACTAATGGAATGTCCAAAGAGACTTGATGAGGTTTGAACTTTGCCGTTGCGGGAGAAATTCGCACTGTGGGGCCGGATAATCAGGAATCAGGATCAAGATTTAATTAAAAAGCGACGTACTTGGGCGAGAAAGACAGTACAGGCCGTGCATCTCGATGAGAGCCCGCTGCTGGTCTGCCTCATCGGTGAACCTAGAGGAAGGATCTAGTAACGACACGTAATCCAGAAACCTACTTTCCCGCTCACCTGACGAAACCATATCCCCTGGACACACCGGTGACCGGGTCGAGCATGATCTTTGCGCTCTTACAACTAAGGAAAGGGCGAATGAACTTGGGTTCGCGATCATTCCGCAAACCAAGCACCGGGTTGCGAAATACCGCCACTAGGTCAGAGTTGGACGTTTCGGGAGCAAGATCTCCGACAAAAATACTGTACTCTTTCGGGAATTGCTGTTGCGCTTGAGACACGACCACGCCGGGGGCCGAAAGAGCAGACGTGATGGAGTTAGGTATTGAGGATGCCCAGTTAAGCACAAACGGCTTGGTCGAATTTGGCATTGTGAGGGGAGGTGCGCCGTTGTTGCTATTCACCTGGCCGAGTACCGATGCTGCGACGGAAGGGGATGGGAAGGTCAAGAAGCAGTATCCCGGATTATTGGATGCTTGGCCGGAAGTGTCAGAGGGAACAGTGGGCACCCTGATGCTAACGGGGTCCCAACCCATCAAGCCACAAACTTGTTTTGCGTATTCCTCGTCCATCCAGGGTTCAAGATCAGTCCACCAGAGAGTAGAAAGGAGCAGGACAGAGTTGGGGTTGCCGGGCGGGGAAGGGGTACCCGAGGCAACGGACTGATGATCACGAGAGGGGGGAACAGATGGACGTAAGAAAGAAGAGTCGTGCTGCTCGCTGTCCGAAGGAGAGTTGTGATATGCCGTGCCAGCGGAAAGGGGGGCGGGAGGCGTGGGGACAGGGGGGGAGCGATGGTGGTTGGAAGAAGAAAGATGGGGGGTGGAGAAAGGTGTGCGCCTGGTTGATAAAGCGGGCCAACTGTCGATTTGTGGAGGGGGAGGGTTGAATTCCTTGTCCTGTATATGCATTCCGTAGCGGGAAGTTGCCGAGGGTGCCGAACTGGTGGCCAGGGAGTGCGATAATCGTCGATCGAGTGGTGCTGAGCGACTTGCAGGGGAGGAAGACTGATAGTGAGGACTGATCTGATCGACGTTGGCTGAACGAGGCTGGGTAATACCAGGTGGATAAGAAAGATCATGGGAGTCGGGACGAGACATGAGGAGGGGAAGAGAGTGGGGCACCCTCTTTGAAATACGAAAGAACAAACGATTAACTACGAAAGCGAATCTGACGAAGAGGGAAGATGAAAAAGACAGCAATGCGATGCGATGCGAGCGATGATGCGTATTTAGACGGGGGTTAAGATAAGGGGAGGCCGGTAGGAGAAGGAATGGAGAGAAGAGGAGGCCTGAAACGAAAAATAAAATGATTTGAAGACAATATGTATACGCCCTCGCGGAGAGTCTGAGGTCGGAGTTGGGAAACAACCGTCAAGGCTAATATTCTGACAGGTCGTTCAGTCGACCGTATGGACCTACCTGACGGGGCCAGGGGAAGTAGTTAGTACCTGTACCCTCAGTGCGCGTGGCAGCACCGGATTATGTTCAAAGCTAGCTCGATTCAGTGCACAATATAACGAGAACACGCACCCCAGTTCGCCCGGAATGGCGAACAATGCAAACGTTGGCCCATCAACGTCCGAAACTGAACTGGGATCGACACGATCATTCCACACCCGACTCCGAGTCCCTTGCCTTTTGCGGGTCCATATGGGTCCCCGAGTCCCACCCACACGTGACTCCCGAAGGTTTCACTTGCTTTTCCCCGGTTGCAGCATTCGACAAAGTCATATTTACATACAATCCAGCAACTTGGCTGGCTGGCAGGCACCCTCTCAGTACATACATACTTGTCGGCGCACTAGCAATCGACACTCGTTATTACATAAGCAGCACACTAAGTTTCGGATTCTCGCACGGACGAGCGACGCCCTTCAGTCAGTGCTCATTCCAGGTGGGCTACTCTACCTCCACGCATGCCAATCCGCAGGCCGTCCGCGTCAGCTGGACACCCCGCATTATCTGGGACTTCGTCCAGAGCCCACAGAAGCAACGATTCTCATCACGGTCTTGGAAATGGCCTCACCCAGCCCCCGTCTATAGCCTACTCCGCCGCCTCGGCAACCCCTCAGCAGAAAAACGTGCAGGCACTCATTAACAGGATAAAGAACAAGGTCCGTCTCCTCCTTCACGCGTCTTCTCTCTCCCCCACATGTCTCCAACCCCCAGTTACCCGTCAACTCTGGTCTTGCCCTGGACGTGGTCGAGGGTGATCCAGCCACTCAGGGCGCCGTCGATGCCCTCGTCGAGCTTGCTTACGACTCCCTCGATATCATTGCTTGGTCACTCAGCGAGCTCCTCGGGCGTCTCGCGGAGGTGCGTCTCTTCCACTCCCCTTCCATATTTACTCACATGCCTGCCGGAACAGCAAATCGACGCCGCTGAGGCAATGACCACAGAGGCACTCCAGTCACAGTTATTTATCCTCAAGATTCTGTCCGTAGCCATGTCTTCCAGATGGTCCCCTCGTCAAGATGACAACCATCCATCTGTTTCTCTTGCAAGCAAACCAAGCTCAATTTCTGGACAAACTCTCGGAAACACTATCACCTCTCTCCCTTCAAACAACACATGGCACTCTAGGACACCTCACAAGCCATCCTCAGAGTTCTCCTCTTCAACCCCTCCCCATCCTTGGGTCGAGTCAGATCCGCTCGACGACAACTGTGCACGCTATATCCTGAGCGTCATGGTTCTCTATCTTCGACAAACCGCTGCCCCAGAGAGTCGGCTCATGTCTTCTTCCAATCTCGCTCCAGATGCTTCTCTCCATGATTTCGAGTCCGTCGACATACCTATCCCGACCCCTGACGACCGTGCACACGATGGCCCACCCCTCCCTGCGCACATTTCCCAAGCGTCAAAACCTCTTCTCAAATTCAAGCCCTCTGCTAATTCCTTTCACTCTTCTGGCGCAGCTTCCACACAGGGTTTCAGCCGTGCAATTCATTTCGAGCGCACCCACATGGCGCTCGTCAAGTCGACAATGGCACTCAACATCCTCATCAGCAAGTTTGCCGGTCGTATAGTGTATTGTTTGTCTGCCTCGAATTGGATGGTAGTTTTCCATCGCATTCGTACGAAAATCCACTATCTCGCCAACACAGCAGAAGACAACCCGGACACCGTCGATCTACTCCTCATGACTCACAGTGCCATGGATAGATCACGTCTTGTCCAGGTCCTTCACGAATTATCGTCACTCCTCGTGAACATGAAAAAACAGGCCCAAGCTGCGGTCGCTATTCCTCTTCGGATGGCCTTGTGGAACTGGGTAGAACTTTATCCTCACGAATACAACGAGGCTGTTCGTACTCGAGGAAAACTTGAAGGATCCGCCGAACGGGTCTTTGATCTCCTCTACATTGCTAACGAGCCTGGCCGAGAGCGAGCTCTCTGGCCCACTCTCACCATTCTTTCCTCTTTGTGGACTGATCGACTAGCTACCGACTATCAAATCGACATCCATTCCCGCACTGTTAACTTTATGCAGTTCCAAAAGTCCTCTTCCCATCGAAAGGTAGGTATATTGGTTTCCGCCGATGCATTACTTACTCGTTCGACACAGCAAGATGTTCGGTTTATGGAGGACCTCGTCCGCCACGTAAACACGCATTCAAAGTTGTCGGACGTAGCATTTGTCTGTGCGATCGACATGTGTCGCGCAGGTTTCAGAATTTCGCCTGAAGATGAATTACCATTGAGACACCTCGCTATGGATATCGCACATGAGATCAAGGTATGGCGTGTACCATGGGGGCATTGCCCGGCTCATCGACCTCTAGATAGCTATACTGGCTGGCGTGAAGCAAAAGCCATTCTGGGATGCATTCGACGAGATTGATATTGGGACGTACGCGGAGGCGCTCGTCGCAGTATTCCGGTTCCTCCCAAAGGATGAATCGACCTCGCTCTTCGTACAATGTTTGGAGCCCGAACGAGCGGACGCTGTCAAGATCTGTGCTATCAAGGCTGCATCAATCCTTGCGTCAGAGGTATTTCTTCTTCTTGAACATATTGCAGAGAGATTCTTATATGATGATTTAGGCGGCTCGTCTTCCATGGCAGCCTTCAATGGAGAATCTCCGAAAGATTGTCGCGTTGAGATCCAGAAGGATATATGAAGTACCATCATTTCGGCCTCTTTGTATCGTCATTGCTCACGCCTTTGGTTAGACAGCGTCGATACGTCGCAGTGAGATCGACGCGAATGGCAACATTAGAAAAGTGGCGACACGACCCAAAGCTAAGCGGTTTACTTCAGAGACGCTGACGGACAAGGATCTGTTACTTCTCGCAATTCTGGCCCTTTGGCGTGCGGACCCCAGCTACTCTATGCTTCCGGTGGACGAAGAGGACTCACTCCAATGGAGTATATCATTCACGCGTATATGGGATTCCGAAGCGGATACCTCGGTCAAGATCTCTGCAGCGACAACTTTCCAATGTCTGGTGGATATGTTTTTCCGAATGACTCCTAGTGAACCAAATTACGCCTACTTTGAGGATCGGTTAAAGCAGAGTTTGTAAGTGACCTGCCATCGGGCCTACAGCTTTCTAGGCTCAACCTTGATAAGGGGTACCGCACTCCTGTGCCAGTCGAAAAAGCTTCTCATGACCAGACTTGAGCCCGATGGCCAAAGGCTCTGGATATCTGTGTGTCATCAAGTTATAGAGACCTACCATAGGAGGAGCCAGGTACATCAACCACTTTATCTAGGTATACGTTCTCACGTAGTGTGTAGGGCAATCACGCAAAACAGCTACAGTTTAATCCGGACCGTGTTCCGGCCTTCGCCCTCAGCGAAATATCCTTCTTGGTTTCGCTTACCTCAGTGAACAGTGAGGTCTCGCAGCTTGCGGCTCAAGGTCTTCGCCTCATTGCGCAGGCCGAACGTCACCCTGACGCACCAGTAAATATGGGCCTAACGGAGGAAGAGCGGTCAAAGCGAAACCCAATTTATGAGCAGTTGGGTGACCCTAGTGTCGTCGTCGTCGGTAAGTCATCCGATCGTAGGATAGCTCCTATTAACATTGGGAAAGGTCGCGTTCGCGAACAAAAGCGTGTACGAAAGCTACTACGTTTAGTGGCCTACACATCCCCTATCAACATCGCTGTATGGGAAGAGTGCTTCTGGCGTTGGAGCGCGCTGTCGGAATTTGTCGTTCCAAACCCTCTTGCTTCCATTGCTGCTTTCGACGAGATATATCTGAGCAAGCAAGAGCAGAGCTTGCTGATGGAAGTGCGGATAATTGATTTTACATGTGGTAATTTATGCTAATTTTCAACATAGGAGAAATTTTTCCAATGGCGGAATCTGACGCTCTTTTTGGCTGCCTTCGGCGGTGCTACCGTTCAGGAGGAGCACGAGCCTGCTGCATTAAATGCGGTCATCCCGGCAGAGTTCCTTCCTGATGAAATGCGTGTTCTGAGAGATCCTGCAGAGCTAGTCAACATTTTCGTTGAATTCCTAACAGCCGCGCTCGTCGACGATGCCATCCGCGTGCGCGAAGTGGCAAGGGAAGCACTGGGTTCAGAACTCAGCCCTCGTCTCTTCGTGAGACTGTTCAAGCATCTCGACGAGTAAGTCGTTTTCTCTTCGATGATGGTCAGTTTACGCGATCCTCCGCTAGAATCACGCGAAACATAACCGACGGTGCTGGCTCCGAATTTAAAGATGAATATGGATTGTTCCTCGACCAGGTTAGTTATAACAGTTTTGATTAGTTGGTCAATCGATGCTGATTGCTCGTGAAGCTCATATCGGTGTTGAAATCACTAGTTGATAATGCACAGATGCCACCTGACGAAGCATTGAGCATTGACCTTGGGTCACTGCTTCATGTTCTTGTTGGATTTATCTCCAGATTCAATGATCCAGCTGCATACCGTATTCGCGTTAAGTTTTGTAGCTTGGTCTGCAGTGTCTGCGAGCGCACAGATGCCCTAACACTTCGAAAGGATGATCTGTCGCGCAACCGAATTTTGGACACGATTATGGAGTGGTTCCAAGATGCGTCGTTGGTGAGTCATGCGTGGATGTCTATGAGGACCGTGTTTGAACAAATCCCGATTACAGAATGTAGAAGTTGATGCTATTCAGCTTCAGTACGATATCAACATAAGTGCCTTACGGACGTCTGTCCGGCTCCTCGATCGTCTAAAACTGCAGTCCATTGATACCAATGTACCTCACGACGGTGATGACTTGGGACACGCGGTTTCGCGTCTGTTCATCAGGTACTCGCATGCCCTTCTTAGAGCTCTTGACGTGTGCCAGTCAGAGCAAGCAGTATGTTCTTCGTCTCCGACCTTCGTCGTTTCCTTTCCTCATGACATTTCTAGACTTCCGACTCCACTTCGGATGTTCCTTCGATGCAGAAGGTAACACATACTTTACCATTCTTGACGCCAAGTTCACCGTCATATAGCGATCATCAACATCCCCGAGAGAAGCTGACGTCCGAGAGCTAGTAATTACCGGACTCTCCCATCTAGTGGTTGCCAATTCGGAGAACGGGGTGAAACATTGCATTGCGTTGGCCTACGATTCAGACGTCAGAAAGCGGACTATATTCGTTCATGTCTTTGCTCGTGTGATGGGCAAGGGCACGAAGTTTGAACCTCAACGCAATCCAGAGCTACAAGCTCGTCGGAACCAACTGCGGGAGGTACGTCTGTTTATCATGTATCCTACCTCGACCTAACGAGTTCCTTGATAGCTCGTCAAAGGGTCTGATGTACGAATAGTCATCTAGTTTTTGGAAATTTCTTGCTCACAGACATCTAGATGGTCCTTGCCATGGTGATATGCGAATGCTGCCCGGCCAACGAGGTTGATATGATGATCTCGGTGCTCATGAATATTTTCGACACTCGCGCCTCTCTGGTAGCATTACTCAAAACCATGATAGACCGAGAGATCGCCCACACAGGTAATGTCTGACTTCATGGATTTTGCGCAAACTGACATCCCGATAGCGAGTGATGCGGACCTGTTTCGAAGCAACTCCACATGCACAAGATTCTTGTCCGCATTTGCAAAGATACACGGCTATAATTACCTCCGCAGTCTCATTCTACCACTACTCAAGACCATGGCATCAATGCCTCAGGGCCATGCATACGACCTCGACCCCACAAAAACTCCGAAACACACTTTGGAACAGAATCAGCGAGATGTTGAGTTCATCGCGTCGTCCTTCCTTGAGATCATTGGCTCTTCAGTTCCTGCCCTCCCACCGTAAGCATTTTGTCCGCTCGCCAAACCCCATCACTCATTCTCTCGAAGAATGTTTCGTGAAGTGTGTGCTCACCTGGCCAAAGCAGTGTAAGGATCAGTATGTATCCAAGGTCATGTTATCTGACGCTCGACAGTTATCAAGTCTGGCCTGAATCAAAGTTCGCTGCCCTGGGTGCTTTCATATTTCTACGGCAAGTGTGATATTTGCAAACACAGACCAATATTCATCCTTTTCCCCCCCTTCAGGTTTATTTCTCCTGCCATTGTTGCCCCGGAAACGGTCGATATTGAAGTGCCCAAAGACGACGGGGTCATTCGCCGAGGTCTCATGATCATCGCTAAAGTCATGCAGAATCTGGCCAACAACATTTTTTTCGCGAAGGAGGCACATATGGTTTGCCTCAATGAATTTTTGAAGGCGAACATTACCAATGTTACCCGATTCCTCAGCGAAGTTAATGTGAGTGTTCTGTGTATGCATGAACGAAATTTATATAATCCGTATCTGCAGAAATACTCCGCAACAGCCGCTGAAGAAGATGGCGGGGAATGGTTGGGTACCACTGCAGACGACACGGATACGATTGTGCTGCATCGTTTTCTGGACAAGCATGCAGACAAGATCGGGAAAGAGCTGCTCAGCTATGTGAAGCCCAACAACGAGGACGATTCTGTGACGATGGGCGCCAGGCGTGCATGGGACCAACTATGCAACCTTCTCGTCGAGCTCCAGGAAGCTCCAGAAGTCCCACGTCTTTCTTTGCTTCAAAGCTCAGAACATCGAGAATTCACTGAATTGATGAGTCGTTGTGCTCATCGTAACATTGAGCCCGTCCGCGATATTTTTGTGTCGGCAGACGTTGCCGAGGTAAGTTGGTAGGTGTGACGATGAACTTCACTAACGCTTCTTCTAGGACGTACCTGCCGTCTTCGTCTTGCGTGTTTGTAAAATAGACGTAGAGGCTCTCGACATCGAACTGCTGATGTATCATATCTTAAAGGTAAGCATACATCAACTCTGAGTTTGCGCATCTTTCAACCTTGCACGGTTTAGATGTTGACTGGCCCCGAGTACGAGAAAAGACATTACGAAATTATCCTGGACTGCACTTCGTTCACATCTACGTCTGAAATTCCTGTCCAGTGGCTCAAGACATGCTCCCAGCTCATACCTCTGGACGTGCGCCAGCGGTTCATCAATGGTTATTTCTTGAACGCCAACTCGCTAACCCAGCGCTACTTAAGGCGCATGTACAACATATCTGCGGGTTTGTGCTGCCCTACTTCTCTACTCGCAAGTGATAACATTCGTTGAACTCGCTGGCAGGCACCATCCTCTCACATGGCATCAAAGCGTGTTCTTCAGTAACCGAGCTTCTGCAACATGTCCCTCAGTCATGCCTGCCTGCTCTCGAGTATCCTAGTACGTGCCAAGACTTCTCTACGAGTGTGGATGTAATATGGAACATAGCATCTCTGGAACATGAAAATAATACGGGTTTCACGGAGGTGACAATGAGACAGGCTCATGATATACGTATGCCAGTCAACATGCAGGTTGCGCTCACTCACATTCGTATAACTTCGGTGAGTACCTTTGGCTTGGATACTTCTATAAACATGACACTCGGGACAGATTCGAGCGGCAGTCATTTCACCCACTCTTTCGTGTAAATCAACCGAGATTATATGTCTGGCCGACGTTAGCGACGCATACAATGTCTCGACTGGTCTCGATCCACACGAATTTATCATAAGGCTAAGCAGACAGGGTGTAACGTCTTACTTCTCTTCGCCGCATCGCGACAGCATTGTCAAGGTGTGCACTTTGAACGGCATGACGTCTCTTTACGGCTCACCATTCTCTCACAGGCCATAAGGGCTGCGAAGAGTCAACTTCGCGATAGCCAAGTCCTGCGCGTTGAGAGGTTCCCGAGATTTTCTAATATCTCTGCGACGCTTCTGCACGTAGGTATGATCAACATCAACTCGGACATTGAAGAGCTTCGCGGTGCTGCGTATGACCTCATGGGCGCCATCTGCTCATATCTTGACTACGACAAGAACCCGATCATTGCGTCTAAAGGTAAACTCAAGCTTACAGTCTCAGTGTCTTGTTCTGATTTTGACACTCCATCAGCGGGGATTATTCCTGGCGATCTATCTACTTTTGTCACCAGTCTAAGCGAACGGCTCGCAGGCTTTGCTCCTCAGCTCACGCTCGATTTCTTGACTGTAATCTCTACTGGGATGGATAAGGCTGGAATTGCACAGCGCATCAACTGTCTCCAGTACATGAGTCCTTGGGTCAAAAATCTCGCACACTTTTGCAACCCTTCAAACCCCTTATACGAGCACTCGGGGGCACGACTGCGAGATTGCATTCGCACGTTGATAGATCTGACGATTGCAGACTTGGAGGTGTGTGCTTGCCCTTAGATCCTTATCCTTGACGATCTTGGAACACTCGACTAGATTTCATCCCTGATTCACAAGCATATATGGGTCGAAATCGGGAAGCTGGATGCGACGATCGTGAATGTGGTTCTCGATGAGCTGATCCGCGCTGCAGCAGACGGTGGTATCGGTTCACGCCGGTCTGAAACGATTGCCAGGACTGCAGCTGCGCTCGCATCCATCAATGTCCGAGGAAAGATCTTTTCCAAGCTCCGAAAAGTCCTTGGGAAAACATCCTTGAAGCCGTCGAGGACATTACCCGAGAACGTCCACTGGAATGAAATTGCGACATTGACCCGGTTTGCTCTCATCGCCAGCAATCATTCGAAGCAGGCGATTTTCGACCTGCTGTACGTTCCTGACATTTGCCATGTCGTTACCCTCGTAGCTGGGACCGGACAAACACTCGTTCGGAAGTCTGTTTATGGGGTTGTGATGAACTTCCTGCAGTCGCTTTTCCTTACTAGAGCGGAAGATGCAGGCAGGCCTGATTTACGTGCACTGATGGACGAGCTTATTACTAGCGAGACTCTCCAGTTATTTGGTCTCGCACGGCAGTCGAGTACGAGCGAATACTGCAACTTCGACCCACCAAGCGACAAGGCGATGATCGACTCCCAAGAAGCTTTGATACGATTGCTTGTGAGGGTTGTTGAAGTCACAGCAGGTTCCAAAGGCAAGCTATCCGACTGTACTTGCTTTTGTCGTACTCACCAGTATCTCAGGAGTTTTGAATGTTTGGCGAGCAAGGTGGATGAGCTTGGCTACATCGACGGCTTTTCAACTTCCCACGGCGATACAAGCGAGGGCGTTCCTTGTGCTTGGCACACTGGCAACCTCGGATGTGGACGATGACCTCGTCTATCAAATGCTCGTCGCTTTTAAAACCGCCCTGGGTCAGTCCACCGAGACAGATACGATAGCAGTGGTTTGCATGCTTCGATGCATCTGCAAGGTGGTTCCCTCCTTGCCGGAGGGATCACGATACCTCTGCCAGGTGTTTTGGCTTGCGGTTGCCCTGCTTCAGTCCAGCTATACTTCCATTTACGCCGAGGCCGCAGACCTTTTGCGTGCAACGACGGAGACGCTCGAGCTGCACGGTGCATTTGATGAAAACACAATTCCCAATGTCCTTTTGGATGGCCGAACCCAGCTCGAGGATACGGTGTGCCAATTGGACCGCCTTCTATGCCTATCCTTTGAATCAAGTTTCTCTTTCTCGCTGGCCTCCATCATCTTCAAGGGCGTTCGTCATAGTCACCTCAGATCGTCTGCGGAGACTGTACTCAGAAGTCTGCTCTCTGTGGCCGTACGCTGCGGCGAGAAACCTCCACAAGGCTCATCCTACGCATTGTCGCCTGATGCACTGGGCTACTTTGTCGCTTTAATTCCATTCTCCACGACACGCGAGTCATACATCAGACTTTTGCAAGACTGCCGTGCAGAAGAGTTCACCCCTTACACAAGACCATCGCACAACAGTGATTTCGTCCCGCGCATCGAGGTTGACATGCTTCCGATCACGGACAACACGGCAGCATTACTCGTCGTTTCCTTTGCCACCACAATGCTCACAACTGCGCAAGGAGACGATGCGGAAACTGAGATGCTGTATAACTTGCTTTTGGACGTCAGCATTGTTTATCCGGATCTATTGTCCATGATGTGCGGGCTTTCTTTTGTTTGACGTTGACGCTGTTTGACTGTTCCTACCCCAGCTATGACGCATTGCAGGATAAGATCAAGGAGACGCTTGCCGTGTCGGGCAACGCGTCGATCATTAGGGCTGTGTCGAACATCTTCCGGCTTTCTCAGGATCCTATGCATACGCTGACGGTGCAAGGGGGATCGGTGTCCACTTTGAGCACTGTCGACGAAGCGAACGGATTGAAGAAGCGACTGGAAGAGCTGAGCATGGAAGGACTTGCGACGAGCTTCCAATTTCTAGCCCCTAACAGAAGTCAGTGGAGCAGGATTGCTGCGTGGATTTCGGAGCTGGTACTCAAGATTGTCGGATTGGAATGAGCTTTAATATCACGATTGTGCATTGTATCATAATTAGTTTCTGGTAATTCTCACGGATCCGACCCTTCAACAAGTTGAACGGAGCCTCTCCAGCGGCTCTTCTCTTGAGAGATGCAAGCCAACTCACTTCACCGTCGTCCACCTACGCCAGACTCTCCTTTGGCCAACAGTCTCGATCATGCAACCTCCACCATTGACGACCTCACCGTTGCCCTCACCAACTTCTCCAGAGTCCCTTCCCCTGAGCCTCGGACACAGATCTCCTGCTGTTGCGGAAGCGAACACTGCGATGCTGCAAAGGCCTGGCAAGCTCTCAAGTCCAAGCTCGAGAGCAGGCTCGTTCTGAGTGCAGGTGAGTCTCTCCCCGGAGCATCCACCATCGGTGTGCCAACCCCCGCCGCAGAGGTCGGGTCTGCATTGCTGCAGCGCCATGAGGTGTATGTACGCAGGCACGAGGTCTGTGTCCGTCTTACATACACGCTCCATGATGCCCCGTCCTCACCCCAGCACAGCAGGGCAATTCTGTGGCACGGAAAGCTACCCAAGACAGCATATCCGGGGAAACCGAGTCAGACCAGGCCGAAGGAGATGCAAGAGTGGCAGAACTGTTGAAAGTGAATGCGTCGCTCGACAAGGTTGACACGTTCGCTTTGGATCCGCGTGCGACCGCCCTGACGAATACCTCGCACAGCGGCTCACGCAAGCACTTGTGAACAGCGAGGTGATCGAGTTGTCGAACAAGACCCTGTTGCACGAATTGGAAGAGGCGCGCAGTACAGTGTCGAGATTGAGTGCCCATCAGGCGCGTACCGTTGGCTTGGACGCCAAGCTCTCCGCCGTCCTCCAGGAAAGTGACGACATTCGACAAGAACGCAACAGTCAAACTCAGCGGGCGAAGCTCGCAGAAGCGCGTTTGGCTGCGCTCAAGGATCGCACAGGTGAAGCACTTCCAGCAAGGCTGAGAGGAACGCCCTTTCACATCCCCATCTAGACAAATTGCAGACTGAAGTCCGTCGCCTGCAAGACGACCTGGAGATCAGGCGTCTGCAACGTTTCGAGTCTTCGGAGTCACTCCTGCAGGACGTACGTTCTAAGCTGGAGGGGCTTCAAATTACCGTTGGTCTTATTCAGGTTTACTTTTACATCGTGTCACTCATTTCCGTCTTTTCAGCATGTCACCAAGTCTGCGGCGGAAGAAGATCCGGAAGTCATCAAAGTCATAGAATCTTTGGTGGTAGACAATGAGATGCTGAAAGCGGACAATCAGGAGCTGCACAAATTATTGACGGAGTCCCGTGAGGATCTCCAGGCGTTGCAGCAGGAGGCGGGAGAGCAAAGCATTGCTGTACGAGGTAAAGTGCTTCCATGTATCTCGCCAGTGGCAGGGATTGACCGGCCCGACAAGTCGAGACTCCATCGAAACACTCCCGTGCCTCGAGTGGACCGTCTTCCTTTGCTAAGGACTCGGTAAGAGCCTCGATTCTGTTTAAATATGTTCCCTGATGGCAGTCAAGTTTATTGGCTCCACGAGACGTCCACGCAGCGTTGATTCACGATCCCACTGTGCATATGTAAGTAATTCTTTTTCATATTAGTCTTGCTAACACCTGTTACCAGGAACCACTGACTCCCGAAACTGGTCGCAGACCACTCTCCCCCGTCGACTCCTTGTTGGCTTCGGAAACCAAGTACAACGGTCTCGCTCACCCTCGACCCCGATACCCACAGTCCCATCATAGCTTCGACACGGACAATGAACCAGAATATGACCAGGGCTTGCTGCGCCCGAATCAGGCAACAAAAGCCATACAGACCGACAGATGGCCAGGGTTGCATGGTGTTAGCCATGTGTCACTCGTGGAACATTCAGCTATAACTCCTCACGATGGGCATTCGGAAACTTCATCACTGCTTGATGGTATTGGTTCACCCTTGTCGAGCCTTTTGGAACGCTTGCACTCCCTCCTTCATCGTATGATACAGGCGGACGCCCTTACGCTCACGAACCGCCTTAAACGCCAGCATCTGCGTGGTGCAGATGTCAAATATCTTTCCCGAACAACCATTGGCAGTATTCTATCGGACATTTCTCACCTACGGACGCAGTATCGTATGTGGCTCGAAGACGATAAGATAACCACATTGTGCACACGAAAGGATCTTCGGGGGCTGTTCAAGCTATTCAAGGAAGTCCTTGAGGAGATGGGTCAAATGCGTGCCACTCTGAACGATATCATACTGGAGCCAACCATTGCAGTCAGAATCAGCGAGATGGTCCTTGATCCGGCGAAAGCAGAGGCAATGGAAAAGGAAAGAAAGATAGCTGGTATCGGCTTGGGAGCAAGTTGGATGGCTCCATTCTCGAAGATTTTCAGCTCTTCGTCATACGATGCGAACCTCTTAACATCTTCCATGCGTATACCCCCGCGGCCAACTAGCACTGGCCTCGGAAACATTCGCGTCCCACGTCCGGTACCAAAGCTAGGCCCCGCGCTCGCGGCCTCTGCTACTACGGTCAATGTTGAATTTTCTGGGACTGGTGCCGGCAAATCGGTGACCAGCATATTTTCGGCACACCCAGACAACGAGGGGGCGCGTAGTCACCTTCCTAGCTCACACACTCTCCCCAATCCATCAGCATCTACACAAACCAACACGCGTAGCATCATGGACATCTTCGCGGGCGCACCACACCCAGATGACGCGTCAGACCCCTGGGTTGTTCTGCCTCGCGTGCCGCGTCGTGTCCAGTCTACATTCCTCACATCCAAACCTGCAGAGACCGGCGTAGCCACCATGGGCAGATCTGCGGTCAGGAAACGAAGACCTTCCCAGCTGTCACGAGACGTGGATGCAGTCCTTGATGCACCCTCTGTTTCTACCCGGAGCATCCAACATTCAGAGGTGGACGATAATCCTGGCCCACTACGGGAACGTAGGCTCCTCCGGCGTGGCCTCTCAGACACTTCCATCCACTCTGCGTTCATGAATCAAGGGGTGGATAGGAATGAGAACACACCTTGTGTTGAACCAACTGGGCGTCTGTTCGAGCGTACCTCGGTCTTACGGACACTCAGTCGAACGGTGCAAAACTTCAAGCAAGTCGCGTCGCAAACGATGACAGGAACTTCCCATTCTTCTTCTGCTGCGCCATCACAAGCTTCAACGCCTGACTGCGTTTCCAGATCCACTGATTCTCATCAGCCTACTTGTGGTGACAAGTTGAATGTCTCTAATTCCCAGGCACCTCGAGTTTCCCCTCCGACATTCAGCTCTTTAATCCCGAGTTTGACGTCCTGGGCAACGGCTGGAACCACTCTCGATTCCACACACACTCATAGCTTTTCTGGTAGCTCAAGGGAGGACGCTGGCGTACCTCGATTGTTTGGCCGGGAGGGCCAGGGAAGGGATATCTAGCTGGGGATCTAACCCTCCGTTGTTTAAGTGCATTTTTCCCTTTGCATGGATCGTATACCAGGGTTCAAGCTCTTTGATTACTACTCACTCGTTTACACACACGTCCGCTCACCAACTGTTGTATCATTATTGGTCAGATACATATAACAATCGTTGACATACTGCTAACCGTTCATACGTTCATATCTCTCTATTATCAAGGTGAGTATCTATACAAACCTTTTTGCGCTTAGCCTGAAGGAATCGCCACGGAATATCCATTGTGTGCAAGTCAGACGCGAGTCACTCCAAAAGATACACCTTTAAACTTTATGGCCGTTAAACAAGATGTGAAAATCGAAATCTGAAAGCGACAGATATCTGCCGCTTTTTCTCTTTCCACGAATCATGAATAGCATCCACCAACTTCGACTGTACATGAATAAATTACTTCCGGCGACAGTGGTCATACAAACAGGAGTCCGTCGTCAAAGATCCGGGGCACGAACTATCGGCCTCCGACTAACATCTAATCACGGGGTAAGGCTCCTCAGGCATCAAGCATCATAACCGGGAGGAAGATCCGGATAGGGTGTAGATCCACTCGCTGAGGGTGCGTTAGGCGATGTATACTCGGCTATAAAGTTATTGCCCATGAGTGACACGGAGGGAGCAACGGTCAAACATGAAAGATCCACGAACGTAAATTGTCCTCCTCCTCCACCAACTGCCTCTTCATAAATATCGCTCTCTCTCGCGTCTTCTCCAAGATGCTAACAAACCTGAACATCGCCGCATTCAAGAACCACATCTCAAGCGTGGTCCCGTCCGTCAGACCACCCTCAGGAGTGGGTTTCACGCCGATCACAAGAAAGTTCGCCCCGAACATGGGCTGCTCGAACTTGGTTGAGAGAATCGAAGGCAGGGGTATCGTCAACGACTTGAAGGACGATTTGGGATCGGAATTGATCCAGATGAACTGTTTCTCCGGTAAAAGGTGGTTGGAAAGATGTGTCTGTGTTGGAACATACCCGTTGATCTGTGAGAGTCACTGTGCCGACAGCCTCGAGCTTCTTCAGCCCGCTACCCGGCGTCCGAGAGGAGGACTGTGGAGACGCTGGGATTGTAAGGGTACATTTGGCGTCACCTGCCGACTCGATGATGCACTCCGCATGAAGAAGGAGGGGTCTGGTGTCGACGACGGTCACCCAGTTAAGCGCCATGAAGTCGTTCAAGTCTCAGAACCAGACGAGCACCGACTCGGATATGCACACTTTCGGAATCCTGCGACGGCCCGTCGGCACCCGATCATGGATGTGCGGGGGCCCATTCGGATTGCACTCGACCCATCAAAAGCAAGGCTACCTAGCGCAATGGTAGCGCGTTTGGCTTCGACTGCCCAACGGTACCAAAAGGTTGCAGGTTCGAGTCCTGCGGTGGTCATCTTTTTGCACTTCGCTCGCGTGATAGCCATCCACACATACAGCGAACCAGTTTCAAAGGTAACACGAAAAACGTCGCAATTTTCGCTTGTGTTACTCTTCCGATTCCAACTCTCTTCTATGAAACTCGCAAGGTGCGCTCCCGATGGCTATTCCCTCTCCAGCTACCAGCCTCCGGACCTTTTCTGGTCCCTCCGTGTCGAGCAGCACACAGTGTTCCTCCGTGACCGTGTCTTTGAAGTGGTATTTCTGACATATCCCTTCTCCGGGAGGATGCGGAAAGAGTTCGTCGTCCTCAGTTTCCAAGGGGTCCGTGAGGAATGGGTGATATAATGCGGCTCGTGGGGTTATTCGCCGATGGGAATCTGATTCCATTAATTGTTTGAGGAGCGAAAACGCATTTTCTACGTCGGCTCTGTGCGATTCTTCAGTAGGGTATGGCGGGATCGTAGGTGCTGGTGTAGAATGCGGGGGCGAGCGGTCCCCATCAGGCTTAGGTGTTGCATGTACATCGTGCGAATTATATGGATGATAACGAGGGTCAGGACGCGGCACCTGCATCAATCCGGGGTTTTGTTTCTCAACGAAGTCTCGCCAGCTGATACCCTCGAGGGTCAGGGATGGCACATTTGTTGCGAACGTGCGACCTAAAAAAATAGCATTATGAAAGAACGCTCAGCATTTAAACGCACGAACTGTGCAGGATCGCAGTTTTCTCCATCTTCTGCCTACCAATGATCGTGGCGATCTCCATTAGAGCCTCGATGTCATCGCTCGATTGAAACAGAGGAAATTTTCTTGTCAAAAAGAAAAGTAAGATGGTCCCGGCTGCCCAGACATCAATCGCTTTCGCATAGAGTCAGATAGCAGGCTCGTCTTCAAAAGTGAACCTTACCTCCTGTTTGCGATCCGCATTTTAACAGGACTTCTGGGGCTCGAAATCCTCGCGTGCCCGCTCGATTAGCCTTTGAATGGGGCCTGCAGACGACTGCGATCAGCTAGCCTATACGTTCATATGTTGAAACTGACCGAGTGTCTTTCTCTGGGTATCCGACTTTATCGCTTGTCCACGAACCTTTAAGTCGAGCTTCCCTTTGCATCTTTTTGAGGTGTTCCACGTCGTACTCCTCTCGTGATTTAATCTTGCCATGTGGAAATTCTCGCGAAGGCGGGGTATGGAGGCATGCTCCATGAATTGGCGTAGACGAGTCCATTCGCTGTTACCTTAGGATGAGCATGAATCAATAGCAGAGATTGCGCGATACATACACTAGCCAATCCAAAGTCACATAAGGTACCGATGCCAGTCTGAGGGTCAAAGAGAAAGTTGGCAGGCTTAACGTCGCGATGGATGACGCCTCGAGAATGAACATCGCGCAGCGCCCGAAACATACACCGAAAGTATGCTTTTATTCCTGCCATTGAAAGGTCCATATAGAAATCCTATGAAAGGCTGCAGGTGATGGGAAAGGGAGAGTGGTACGGACACATACACGAAAATCTTGATTGCGGTTGTAGGGCATGATAACGACCACTTGATCTTTATTGCGGAAGGCGGTTATTAGCTGACACGTGTGTCGAGTCCCTCGACAATCTTCCATGACGGATATTTCATTCCGTATACGTTCAGGGTTGCTTGTCACGTAGATACGTTTGATAGCAACAAAGACTTTACTCCCCTTTGTGTATGGCACGGTTTGATAGTGTGCTGATGATGAAGGAGGATGATGACCGTGCCATGGCGTATTATCCCATTTGGCATGGTACCACAGGTCGATTGCTTTGTACACGGATGAGAAAGTCCCCGTGCCTAGACGGTCCAATATCCTGTAGTCGTCTGATAGTTGGGGTACTGCTGCCAGTAAGCTTGCGATCTCTAGTTGAATCTCTTCGCGTTCCTCTGCAGACTTGAGGTGTATCGTCATTTCCTCATCCGTCTCCCCTGGTGCATCTGCGTCCTCGTCGTCCTCGTCGTCTTCATCATCATCTTCGTAACCTTCGAGGTCACACATATCTTGCGGACAATCCATAGAATTTGGTTCGTCGTTGCTTTCGTCGAGATCAACCATAAGAGGCAGCTCGTCCGCGTTCGACCTTGGCTTGATGGTGGACAGTGGCCGATTGTAGAGCTGAGAAAGGTGATTGTGGTATTCGATCACCTCTTGACGATCAACACTGCTACCGCCATCTTCAGATGTGAGATTTTGAGCGCCATTTACTTTCTGAGCAGACAGATACTCTCTGTGGTATGCCCTGTTCCGTGCATCTGAAGAGCCAACCTCGAGAGGGTTGGAAGAATGTTGAGAGAGGAGCATAATGGCTCAAATTGAGGATTCTAGATCGGTGAAACCTCCGAGTCGGCGACGCGCCTGTTCGCGTAGTGCTGTCAAGTCACGTGATGAAAACAGACAAGAAATAAAATAAACGAAAAAAGATGACCACCGCAGGACTCGAACCTGCAACCTTTTGGTACCGTTGGGCAATCGAAGCCAAACGCGCTACCATTGCGCTAGGTAGCCATTAAAGGAAGTAAAACTATTGAAATCTATGATGTCAAAATTTATGACGCTGTGCAGCAATATTGAGCGAGTTCGCTGAAACTACTACAAGCTCGACCGGTCACCGCCGACGGTGCTCATGACGTTGAGAGCGTGAAAGGCGAATACCTCCATGAACACACCGGAAGAGTTAAGAGCTTGGTTTTCAAACCTTCTCCAACATCCGGTTCTCGCGCAAATTGCACCATTTGCAGTCCTCCTCCTTCCTCTTATTACGCTCGTCTTTACACAACCCGACTTCAAAGGATTTTCGTTTGGGACTCTCATGGTCCTCGAAAATTTCGGCTCGCTCTTGCCTTGGAATTGGGGAGGCAACCACTCAAGTGCCACATCATCGCATGAATCGAAAAAGCTAAGGAAGAAGCACATTCGCACTCGCGGTGAGCAGCTGGAGCTGAACGGATATGCCAAACCAGGTACGCCAAGACTTCTCCCTTCGAACAGCGGTTGCTAAAAATTTGAGACAGACACTAAACAAGAATTGTCCGAAGGCCATTATCCCGGCCTTGTCAACATATCAGGCACATACTGCTTTATGAACTCCACAATACAGGTCAAATTCATCACCAGTGCTCTCCGTGCATCCCATTTCTTACCATCGGTCCCAGGCAATGGCCTCTTTATCCCACTTACAACCTTACTTAGCCGCCGCTCATGACAAGGCCGTACAGCTAGATGTTGTGTCACCGGTTATCGACGCCCTTCTCGTGTTGCTACAAGGTTCGTGTAGCTTTATTTGGGCAGGATGCATCATCGCTGAAAGCATGATCTCATTGTCAGAATTGAATGCCCCTCGGACTTCGTATTATTCAATCCGACCACTCGAGATCATTGAGGCTCTGGTGAATCATTCTCCCGGAAAGCATAACTCCCTTTTTTCTTCCCGAGAACACCAGGATGCCCAAGAGTTGTTCCAGCTTGTTTCCGAGTGCATCAAGAAGGAAATTGCCGACATCAACAGGGAACGTCAGCGAGATCGTGGCCTCGGAGGACTATCGCAGCTTGGTGGAGAAGGTGGCAGGGATATAGGGATGTCTGTATTCGACGGGTTGACGGCTAATAGGAGGAGCTGCATTGAATGTGGATACACGGAAGCCGTCATGCACTTTGCCTTTGATAGCTGGCAGCTAGCGGTCCCCAGATACGTTGTGAGTTATCTTTCCGGGAAACTGATATTGTACTCATCGGAAGCTAGCCAAACTGCCGACTCGAAGATTGTCTTGCCGAATACACCAAGCTTGAAATGCTGAACGATTGCATTTGTCGCAAGTGTTCGGTGATTGCAACCCACGAACGGCTTGCACTGGAGGCGGAACGTCTAGAAAGACTTGTCAGCTCAGATCCACAAGCCACAATTTCGAAAAGGCGCAAAGCAAAGGATGCAAGGAAACTGGAGGTAAAACTGAGAGCATCATTAGATCATGGCCGACTGGAAGAGGACGTGAAGGGAGTGAAACTGGACAAAGTGCTGAGCAGAGCCT